>JBBMEF010013797.1:0-20756 GCA_037832685.1 Sicyos baderoa | reverse complement strand
AGAGCCATCAATCATTTTTGTGCTACAAATGAATAAGTTTGAAAATTATGCTATACATGAAATTATTTTATTTTTTTTGTAATATACATGCAAAATCCCCATAAATATGGGTGAAAAAGGAGAAAAATTTGAATGAATTTTGTAATTAATAGTTTACTTTGAGTTTGATTGATTTTTAGGTTGATCAGTTTTTGACTCATTCATCCAAACTTAATTCAAACTAAGAATAATATGATATATATGTAAGATTAATTACAAAATATATTTTTTGCATATGGGCACTAAGCATTACTAACAATACGAGTAGCTTAGTAGCTTAGGTTTGAATTTAGTATCATATAAATTTTCTTCATATTTTTTTTATACATCAACGAGATATGAGTTGGGTATAAAGTTAATCCTATTAAAAAAATATAATTTTCAATCTCAAAATCAGTTGACTGTAAGAGGAGTAACCTATATCTCTTATAAATATTTGTAGGACTCCATACTATTTTTATGTGAGACATTTGTGAGATCCTAACATGCCCCCTCAAGATAATGCCTCTTTTGGGCTCTTCAATCTTGAATCGGATCTCAATTTCATTTTTATTGGACCGATTCCCGTTTGAGTTTTATGGGCTCTAATACCATATTAGAGAATATAAGATTTCATCTCAAAATCAAGGAGTAACTAATATCTCATATAAATGCTTGTAAGACTGCACTTATTTTTACTGAAACATTTGTGAGATCATAACAAACCCGACATCTCAATTTAAACAAAAAATATATACAAAAAATATATGATTTAGGTTAGATTATTCAATTAGATAGATTGACAAATTAATAAATCCAAAATTTCATATTAAAAAAAAAAAAAAAAAAAAATCCTGGACCATTTAAAAAAAAGAAAAGAGGCAAAGGAAAGTTGAACATTTACTTCATACACAATACAACAAGGAAGAGGTCACACATAGACACCCACACCTCTCCCACCATTTCACCTTCCCCTTTGCCTTTTTTTGATTTTGATTTTTCTTTTTTGTTTTTGATTTTTATTTTTCCACACCCATTTGTGAGATTCTTCCAGTGGTCTTTTCTCTTCCACTGGATTGTACTGAATTTCCAAATAATAACCCTTCTTAATCTCTTCAATTCTGATTGATTGGCCTGCTTTTTTTGCTTTGATTTTGCTTCTTCTTTGTTTTCCATTTCCCCTTTTTGGGTTTTTTTTTTGTTTGTTTTTTTTTTTTTTTTTTTTTTTTGACTTCTTGAGGCAAAACTCATCTGGGTCTTTGAGCTATTGCTTGTTTCTGCAATTTTCTTTTTCTGGGTTTTTTTTTTTTTTTTTTTGTATAAAGAGAGTTTTATGCCTAGCGCTCATATATAAAGAAGAACAAACAAATTATATTTGCCTATTTGTGTACATTTTTGTGAATAAATTTGTTTTTTTACCCATTTTTTGCTTTTGTGTCTAAAATTTTTAAAAGGAAGAGAAGAAAATGGGCAAGCAAGGTCCTTGCTATCACTGTGGAGTTACTAGTGAGTTCTTGTTTCTTCAGTTTTGCCTTCCTCTGTTTCCAAGGATGGATTCTAATGATATTGTTTATTCAATAATTGTTTCAAAAATGGTTTTTTTTATCTTATGTGTAATTTAGTTATGGAAAGAGCACAATCATGATGAAATCAGTGATGAATTTTCTATACATATGTGAAGATTTTTCAGTACAATTGTTTCTCATTTTAAACAGCTCAAATCTTAGGTACCCAGTGAGATTTGATGATTTCCCCTCTCCAAACAGTTCATATGATTGTTGTTTTTTGTTTCTTCCCTTCCTTTGATACACCTTTTCATGTTCTAACTTCTCTCATAGCTGCAAGTTCTTCCCATTTCTGTTGTGGTGTTGATGAACCCAAAATGAAGTTTAACATTATGTTATGTCTGTATTAATTTCTCAGTAATATCAAAGAAAAGTATCTTTTAGGGAAGCCCACATTGTATAACCCTTGTAATGAGCAGTTTTGTGCTTGAATTTGTTGTCAGCTGTCCCTGCTCTCCCAAGGCAATGTTTGTCAGTGCAGCAATTTTAATTGGATTCTTTTTAAGCTATCCCTCTTGATGTCATGATTAAATTAAGTTTCAATTTGAAAACAAGGATAAGATTTTAGCTTAGCCTTATTCGAAACATGAATTGTCATCTAAGCCTTTGTATGGCTGATAGGCAGCTGTGAAATATGCACCCCTAGCCTTATTCGAAACATGAATTTATATTTTCTCAATCCTTAAAGTGTTGTGATCTTCGTTATAACATATATTGCTGAGAGTTGAGGATGGTTGTTTTTCGAAAAGTTTCAAATGCCCGAAAGCATCGAGGTTGCTCATAAAGAAAGTTGAAATTCGGCAAATGAGAGTTGAGGAGGTTTGTTCTTCCAATTTATGGTTTTTGCTCGAGCCTGCTTGACTTTTTGAGGTTAGAGTGAAATGGCGATAAAAAAGACAAAGTGGACTGATTGCTCGAGCTGCTTCTTTAATCGTACGCACATGAGAGCGTTTTTATTGGCTTGGAAACAAACGAGTTTCGCAAGAGGACGTGAACGACAAGTTCTGATTCTATCTATTCTACTTAGTTTCAGTTAAGAGCTGCATCATCTTCCTTAGAGTCGTTAACTTTTGGATTCTTCATCCCTTGTTTTATAACCTAGCCTAAGTATGCATCAAAGTTTAGTTTCAGCAACTCAATTGAGCTGTGTGATTTACTTGAGAGATTTGAATTATGTCATTGTAATGGTTACAAGCCATTTCTATGTTTTAGTGCTGCTCCTAGGCTGTTCTCGCTGACATTGAGCTTACTAGTGATTGACGTAACCTTAACACTAATCCTCAAAATATATTTACATTCGGATGCACATTTTCCTTCTATGTTGAATTGGCACAGTATTAAAAACACTTCAATATCATTAAGTTTTGTGCTGATTACAGTTTTATACCATGCATATAAATTGCTTCTCCATTACTTTTACAGTTTTGATCCAGATTTGGAAGTGTCTCCTTGAGTGTAGTTTGCACAATTTGTTTCAAAACTGTTGCCTTTGTCGCATTAGTTGTTTCTTTAACAATAGATCCTAAAGGCAAGAATTGAAACAGGCACACCCCTCTGGCGTAATGGGCCTCCCGATAAGCCAGTGTTGTGCAATGCATGTGGATCTCGGTGGAGGACAAAGGGTAATCTTGCAAATTATGCCCCTCTTCATGCTCGGGCTGACCCTGATGAGTATGATGATAAAAGGATCTCTAGGTTGAAGAACTTGTCAATGTATAAGAACAAAGAAGTGAAACTGCTTAAAAGAAAGCAATATCAAGATGATGGAGTTGTTATTGGGGTTATTCCTGATCATGCTCAGAGCTTCCACAAGGCAGTGGATGAAGATACAAGTAATAGATCAAGTTCTGGATCAGCCATATCGAACTCCGAAAGTTGTGCACACTTTGGTGGCGCGGATGCAAGTGATTTGACAGGTTAGTGAATTATACAGTTTACATATAATACTAAATAGAATCATTGAGAATTAAAAGTACCTGGATTGGTCAAATCATTAAGCAATGCTTTTATATGAACCTAAATTTGATGGAAGCTTCTGATTGGAAGATGAGATGAAAAATGTTTCATGTACTCTTTTTCTCTTCATTTTATCAATGAATGACCAGTGTTTCGTTTCTAAAAATTTGATGGAAGCTTCTGATTGGAAGATGAGATGAAAAATGTTCTAATTATTGTTCATGCACAGCTAGTTTGTGGGTAGGCAAAAGTTAGGATAGAACAGCTAGAAAGATCAAATGGTAGACCTGTATATTTGATGGCTGTGAATAAGTCCAGTTATCTCGCCATCATGAACAACTACTCTTCGTAAAATAGAAGTGTTTGCATCTTATGTTTGCCTTTATTCTGAATAATGCAACTACTTCGTCAACAAATTGTGATAGCATTGTCATAACTCGTACGTGTGGGGTGTCGCATATGTTAGTTTTAATTCAGTGCAACATTTGAATTTAAATTAGCAACGAAACAACAAATGAATATAAATCTAAGGGTTTTATTCACACTTTTTGCTAGTACATTTCTGATTATTTCTTTGTGCAATGACTTCTTTTTTCCATATAAAAGCTTCACTGCTGAGAATTATTCTGTTCATTACATTTTAAATCAGCTTATTTCTATATTTTCTCCAGGCCCCTCACAGTCAACAGCTTGGGAGACAATGGTGCCTTCAAGAAAGAGGACTTGTTTCGGTCGTCCGAAGTCTACTGCAGTTGAGAAACTCACTAAAGATCTATACACTATTTTACATGAACAGAAGTCGTACTTTTCTGGATCTTCTGAGGAGGATTTGCTTTTCGAGAGCGGAACTCCAATGGTCTCTGTTGAGATAGGACATGGAACTGTTCTCATGAGGCATCCAAGTTCAATTGCTCGAGAAGAAGAGTCAGAGGCAAGCTCAATTTCAATTGATAACAAACAGTTCTCTGTAAATGAGGCTTATTCAGAGTCATCCATCCTTCCTGTACATTATGAAACTGAGAACAAGGCTGTAAATTTGTCTACTTTTGGAATTGGGAGAAAGCACTCTAATGGTCAGGGGTTCTTGCTGGAGCAAATTAAAAGGTTAGCTTTGTACCAAACTAAGTTCAAATATTTTAAGGAATAATAGTTCAAATTGACTGTATACCTTGGAATTTTAAACTCTAATGGATCCATCTTAAAGCTAATAGGAGCTTTGTGCACGCGTGCACTGTTAATATATTATAAAAATGGAGGATTTCCCTTGTTGTGTAATTTTATTTTATTCGTGAGTGTCCGAGCTAGCTTATGCTCACCTCGATTATTCTCACAGAACATACCGTCTGACCCTACAACATTTGGATGTCAAGGAAACTCGTAGGAACTTAATTCTGAGGTAAGTGACCACCATGGATGGAACTCATAATTTTTTGATTTCTTAAAACCCTCTTGACCACTAGGTCAATCTAGGATGATTCTTGCTTATCTCGACCATGGTCTTCATGGTAGTGGCAGCAAATCCAATCACCGTTAAACCTACTATACGCATTATATGATATGAAATAAACATGAGGATGTTAGGCTTAGTTCAAAATTAGAGTAGCTGTTTTTCTTAAAGAATCTACAAACTCCACTTTATAGAACTTTTAGTAACCTATGAGCACAACAGAGAACTAATATCTTTCTTGCTTGTAATCCCAGGGACTGGCCTCAATCAGAAAAATTGCTAGCACTTGGAAATCATAGTTCGTCTCTCTGTAATATAGATCCAACTGTAAGTTTGCATTCTCGTGGTTTTAGCTTGGCGGAAACCTAATGTATGTACGTTTAATGGGAAATTGTTCTGAGTTATGGTCAAAATGATCATCTTACTGAACCGTTGATTATGGTGAAATGTATGCCTGCATAAGGATCCTTGTATTCATGCATCTGTTGAAATATGGACCATTTCTTTTTCTTTTATTTTTACCCATGTCATAACTCTGCCCCATGTTTGGTATAGGACATTCTAAACTTCAGAGAGTTTATGAAGCAATTGACTAGTGAAGAACAGCAAGAATTGATGAAGTATCTGCCTTCTGTTGATACTGAAGAGCTACCAGACAGGTTAATCTTCATGCATACTTTTACAACACATCTTCTTCCTTGTTGATCAGGAAATATTGTATCAATAAACCATCATAGGTTGACCTTGTGATCCAAGAGGACATTGGGTTCAACTATGGTAGCCACGTAACTAGAAAATAATTTCATGTAGATTTCCTTAACATCCAAATGTTGTAGAGATTGTAGATCTTGTGAGAATAGTCGAGGTGTACGTAAGCTGACCCGGACATTCACGAATATCAAAAAAGAAAAAAAGGAAATGTTGTAACTATGTGATCAAACATTTTTAAGAAGTGTGTCGCATATTGTTGTCATGCGGTTATATTCTATTTTTGTTAGCTCGTCCAAAGCTTACCATTTATATTTGTCAATTTCAAGAACAGAATTAAGTTCTATTTCTTTGATTGATGAATACAAATGTTACAATTGCCTACTTTTTAAATAGGGAACCCTAGTCACCAAATAAGATATAATTATACATAATAAGGAAAGATTTACATATAGAATAATACAATTTTGGAAGGAAATAATAATTAAATACTCCCCCTCAAGCTGGTTGCAGTTTTAGATTCGGCTCAACATGAGTTTTTACTATTCTGCATCCAAATAATCCAGTATCTTGAAATAAGCCAATAAATCAACACTCCCCTTCAAGCTGGATTACATCATTCACATATACTATTAGAACAACGATCTTGTTATCATCAGTATGTTGTAGTTTTCACACAAGGACGTGGTCTTGATTATCTACACCAAAAATGAATCTCCATTTCTTTCAAACTGCAAACATTTTCAACCGTTTTGATCAAGAAGTAAACGACTTTAATCATCTTTTACGCTCCATAATCTTTCGAGTGTCTGCATAAGCATACATTGTTTGTTTTTGGAACTAATTTAAAAACATTCATTTTCAGAAACAAGAACACTGCAATGAAAAGTCCGAAAAGGGTGATGACGCAGACAAGCATCGAAAGCAAGGAACTTGTTTATAGCGACAGTTCTTGCTTCAGTCCGAGAAGTTTATTTGCTTTGCCTTCTGATGGAGTCTCCTTCACTCTGGAATCTCTGCATTTTGATGAAGATAGTTCAGACCAGGATCTCCTATTGGATGTGAGGTCAAACAGCTCCTTTCCACAAGCAGAGCTCCTTCATCCAGCCCAGGCAAGCAATTGTAGTAGCTCGGTAAATCTTCGACTTATGCATCGGTGACAATTTCGGATAATGACAGCAGTTTCATAACTTTTTAAAAAATATATTTTTTCCTTTTCTTGCTTGATGAAACAGGGAATGGAAATAGTATCAATGTGGGTTATGTTTGATTTCTCTTCTTTACCCTTCAATCACTCACCCTTATTATAAACTTGCCCCTATAAGGGGGGTTTTGGGAAGGGTTTTTTTTCGTAAATGCGACATCATGACTATAATAGATAGCTCCCATACCAGAAGTTATAAGGTTTAGATTTATGTACATTGGTAGTACATTTCTTGCACAATAATGTTTTGTTTTTCTTTCTGGCTTGGAAATGCACAACTTTTTTTTAAGGACAACAATGATAGATCAAATATTGCTTTGTCAAAGTGTGGAAATTTTTTAACTTCATTCTATAAATATATAAGCTCAATCTTTTGGGACTTTTAATTATTGTATGTAGTGGCAAGAGTAGAAAATACTAAATACTAAGTTAAAGTCACACCATGTCATTTCTTCTTTACTTGATATCATCAAGCTCATATTTAGTATCTTAATATTAATAAATTGATATTAAAGTACCTGGCCTATGGACGGGCGTGGTTACCTTGTTTCCAAAAAATAAATAAATAAATTGATATTAAAACATAAAGAAATATTTGTGAATTGCTTAAATTTCTCATTACCTAAGAGTTCAAGGATAGAAAAATAAACATTTCCCTCAATAATTTTTGAAGTTTTCAACGAAAAAAAAAATCCTTTTTTTTTTAGTATTGGTAATGCATTTTATTCTAAATAAAGAGAAAAGAGTGCAAGAGGGGATAATCAAATACAATATCTCGTTTTCTACTGAAAAAGTTTGATTCTAAAGTATAGATAATGCTCTTTTTTTATACAACAATATTGGGGGAGGGGGTATTCGAACCTGTAACCCCATGGTTACTAGGTTCTACAAGAAATCAGTAGAACTAAGTATAGATAATGCTCTATCCTTCTTTTTTTTTTTTTTTTTTTTTTTTTTTTTTTTTTATGAATTCTATATAATCATCTATAAGGTATAATATCAAGGATTGTGCAACCAATAATGCCATGTTTATCAACTTCTACTATTGTAAAAACCCTTTGTGCATATTATCACTTCCTCTAGTGTTAGCTTTGATGGTGCACACTTTATTAGCCCAAACATCTATTGTCCACATATCCAAGGCTCACCTCTGCACCAATGGCTTCTGCAGTCATCTTTGTCTTCCAAGCTATCAGCCCCGGATAACATGAAAATGGCGGTGGACACCACACGGAACGCTTCAAGAATCCGATGAATCCGAGTCAGAGTCGCCGGATATCTGCTCAGATAGTAAACTAGTGTAATTTAATTGTCATTGACCATGAGATCATGAGTTTGATTCTCCCACTCCCGGTTGTTGTACAACGGAAAAATTTGTGTTTTTCTTTAGAAACTCATAAATAAATTAAGTTAATGCAAATGAAGTGAAGTGATTTAATCTAATAGTCACAAAAGCTTTGTTAATGAACTAATTTTAGTGTATATTTTTTAGCTATAATTTTCTGTTCACAATTATTATCTTTTAAATGAAAATTTATAAAAAAACTCGCTAGAAGGAGACCTTGAGCCTCCAACCTTGTGGTTAACAATCACATGCTCTAACCAACTGAGTTATTCCAGCAATTTATGTTTTTAATGATGGTTGAACTTAAAAATTAAAATGTTTACTAAAACTACCCATAAATTATGATGTTTGTAACAATTTGATTAAAAAATCTTTATTTTGACCAATTACATTTCCTTAAGTTTGATAAGTGTTGTAATTAATCTTATATATCTAATTTATGTAAGCTCGTCTACTCAGTTGGTAGTCCCAAGGCTCTTAACCTTGTGGTTGTAGGTTCTCGAGCCCCATGATGGGTGATAAAATTTTCATTTCCAAAATTTTAAAGAGAAATTATATCTTGGATGAACGTATTTATAATTATTTTCTATATTTGACTAGACTGGTAAGTATCACTTTAAAGAAAATAGATCAACTATAAGTTTTGAGATCTATTTTATGAATACTTTTAAATGAACTTAACAATAGGTTTTTGTGCCAAGAGGAGTAGCTCCCGTAATTAAGTATATTCTTGATCTAACGGTTCGAATCTTTTGTTCTAAAAGAAAATCGCTAGAAGGAGGCCTTGAACCTCTGACCTTGAGGTTAACAGCCACACGCTCTAACCAACTGAGCTATTCCAGCACTTTATAAGTAAGCTTGTCTACTTAGTTAGTAGTCTGCAAGGCTCTTAACTTTGTGGTTGTAGGTTCTCGAGCCCCATAATGGGCGATAAAATTTTCATTTCCAAAATTTTAAAGAGAAATTATATCTTGGATGAACGTATTTATAATTATTTTCTATATTTTACTAGACTTGTAAGTATCACTTTAAAGAAAATAGATCAACTATAAGTTTTGAGATCTATTTTATGAATACTTTTAACTGAACTAACAATAGTTTTTGTGCCAAAGAGGAGTAGCTCAATACCGTATTCTCATGATCAAGTTTGAATCTTCTTACTCCAATTGTAGTTTAATTTATTAAAAAAAATTGTGTTTTTTTTCCTACATGAACAAATCAGTGTGGACTCATAGGTTTGATTCTCCCATAATTAAGTATATTCTTGATCTAGCGGTTAGAATCTTTTGTTCTAAAAGAAAATTGCTAGAAGGGGGCTTATATATTTTAGGTACAACCACATGCTCTAACCAACTGAACTATTCCAGCACTTTATATATTTAATGATGGTTGGAGTTAAAAGTAATATTTTAGGGAAATTTGCCAAAACTACCTTATATTATGATGTTGGTCATAATTCGTTCCTTAAACTTTTAATTTGACCAATTACATCCTCTCAAGTTTAATAAGTAATCTAATTAACCTTACAAATCTTCATGTAAGCCTGTCTAGCTCAGTTGGTAGAGCGCAAGGCTCTTTACCTTGTGGTCGTGGGTTCAAGCCCCACAGTGGGCGTTAAATGTTTTCAATTCCAAAAATTTCAACTGTATTTTGCATGAGATTATCTTTTTTAAAAACTTAAATTTGACCAATTGCATTGTGGGTGACGAACAAAGAAGTGGTGGCGAGACACAATATGATTCGGTGTACTTTGTTTTCTTTTCACCATTTTTAAATTTATATTGTACACCTTTGATCATTCTATTTTTTTCAAGTAGCTAAGTATACAAATTCCCGTTAAAAGTAATTGTGTGACTGTGGAATATGAGGAATTGCTTTCATTGAGAGTTGAACTCAAGACCTCCCGTTTACTAAACGGGTGCTCTAACCAACTGAGCTATGAAAGCTTGTTATATATTATTTTTTAAATAGTCCAAAAATGTGTTGTAATTAAAATATATAAATTCCCATTAAAAGTAATTGTGTGACTGTGGAATATGAAAATATTACCTCACTTAAAATTGCTTTCATTGAGAGTTGAACTCAAGACCTCCCGCTTACTAAACGGGTGCTCTAACCAACTGAGCTATGAAAGCTTGTTATACATTATTTTTTAAATAGTCCAAAATTGTGTTGTAATTAAAATATACAAATTCCCGTTAAAAGTAATTGTGTGACTGTGGAATATGAGAAATTGCTTTCATTGAGGGTGGAACTCAAGACCTCCCGCTTACTAAACGGGTGCTCTAACCAACTGAGCTATGAAAGCTTGTTTTACATTATTTTTTAAATAGTCGAAAAATGTGTTGTAATTAAAATATACAAATTCCCATTAAAAGTAATTGTGTGACTGTGGAATATGAAAATATTATCTCACTTCAAAAATTGCTTTCATTGAGAGTTGAACTCAAGACCTCCCGCTTACTAAACGGGTGCTCTAACCAACTGAGCTATGAAAGCTTGTTATACATTATTGTTTAAATAGTCCAAAATTGTGTTGTAATTAAAATATACAAATTCCCGTTAAAAATAATTGTGAGACTTTGGAATATGAGAAATTGCTTTCATTGAGAGTTGAACTCAAGACCTCCCGCTTACTAAACGGGTGCTCTAACCAACTGAGCTATGAAAGCTTGTTATACATTATTCTTTAAATAGCCCAAAATTGTGTTGTAATTAAAATATACAAATTCCCATTAAAAGTAATTGTGTGACTGTGGAATATGAAAATATTACCTCACTTCCAAAATTGCTTTCATTGAGAGTTGAACTCAAGACCTCCCGCTTACTAAACGGGTGCTCTAATCAACTGAGCTATGAAAGCTTGTTATTCATTATTGTTTAAATAGCCCAAAATTGTGTTGTAATTAAAATATACAAAAAAGTAATTGTGTGAGACTGTGGGAGATGAAAATATTCCCTCACTTTCAAAATTGCTTTCATTGAGAGTTGAACTCAAGACCTCCCGCTTACTAAACGGGTGCTCTAACCAACTGAGCTATGAAAGCTTATTGTTCTAGATTTTTT
Organism: Sicyos baderoa; assembly: GCA_037832685.1. Lineage (NCBI taxonomy): Eukaryota > Viridiplantae > Streptophyta > Magnoliopsida > Cucurbitales > Cucurbitaceae > Sicyos > Sicyos baderoa. Next base: position 9,447 of record JBBMEF010013797.1, on the reverse strand, counting down.
GAATTATATTATACATTATAATTTACAAGTTGTTGAAAGGGCAAATAATTTGCTTCATTAAATGAAGTATAAAATTGTCTTTACAAACCCTTGTTATAGTATTAATAAAATTGGTATTTTTGGTCCAACAAATGGGGTGGGAAAGGAAATTTGAATCTCCCATCGTAGATGTGTCTTAACCCATAAGATATGCATACAACTCCAAATGCCTATTTCTTCTAAACAATGCCTCCTTCTTCACATGGGGTTTCATCAAAAGCATACAATCCTAAAGAGGTATCTTCATTGATCTTATGTTCCTATTCGCAACAACAACACTCCTCTTTCCATCTCCTTGCCATCCGAGAAAAACGACGGTCTATACCGACGACACCCCTATGGATTTTGGAAGAAAGGATTTCATGAATAGTCAGCTTTAATTTTTGGGTTGATATAATTGAGTTTGTCATTTAGTAAGTCTTCTAACTTTTTATAGTAGATCAACTTTTTTTTTTTTTGATATAATAGAGGTTTGGGGATTCAAAGTTTCAAACCACGCATCTCGAATAAGATGTTGCTAAGCTATTGCTTTTGTTGTATATTTATTTTTAAAAAATAAAGTCATGAGTTAATTGTGATTTAATTGTGATGATTTTCCAACTATGCTTTTACGTGATCTTATATCTTTGCTATTTGTAAATTTGTGAGATTTATATTCAAGATTTGTGAAGTATGTATAGAGAGATATATTTTTATAAAGTTTTAATGTGATGTATCGTTTCATCACATTCAATTAATTATTATACATTTTATTGAGACCCCAGTTTACATTATCTGTGATCAATAAAGTAAAATGTTTTTTTTTTTTTTTTTTTTTACTTTTTATGCTCTTTTAATTGAATATGAAAGTTATGTTAGTCCAAGTCTAGATATATGAAAGTTATAAACTTAAGAGTCAACTTTCGACCCAAATAATTAACAGCATAAAAACAATGCTTGTCTAAAGCTCTAAATGTATGAGAAGTGATACACTTGGGGTCGATTTCGGCCTAAGCGGGAAGAAGTGGATTACAAATACCGATTCCGGAGATTGAACCTGTGATCATGGTGTTGAATTGAATTTTCGCTAAACAATGAAACCACTAGATCACCAACTCTTTCCGTATTTATTCATAAATACTTAGCTATTGCACAAGGACATATATTTCAGTAGACAGTGAAACCTTGAGAGAGATTCCAACCATGAAGGTTAATTTTTGGGGTGACACCAGGAGGGGCCTCAAAAGAGATCCTGATGGGCATAACCTCACCAGGAACCAGGGAAAAGTAGTTGTCTGAGTAGTGAACAGGTAGAATTCTTGTATCATCTCCTTCTTTACCCTCTGCCTTAGAACCATGGACCGAAAAATGAAGAAAGAAGGCGACTCCGACATCATTCCCGTTTGTTTCAACTAACCTCGGACCATTAGTTTCAATACCTATACGTCGACAGATCTTGTGAAACAAACCAGTGCTGCGTTTTTCATCAGTCTGTTCTTTGTTTACACGAAGCAAAGAATTTGACCCGGAATCGCCTTTGCCTTGCCTATTGATAAAGTTGTTATTGTAGGTTAAGCTTGAAGGTTCTGCATTCTTTGATTTGTTCTGCACATTCATAATGACTTCATAGGTGGATCCTTTTACATTAACCTTAGATGTAACTTGAATGGGTATGTTACACTTTTTGTAAGGCTCCAACAGCTTGTAATCTCCACCGGACTGATGCAACCAGTAGAAGTTTCTCGAGATGATACCGTAGTTCGAGTCCTCGTACAGCTTGAGAAGAAGAAAATAGACTGGCTTGGAATCTTTAGACTTGGGATACTCCATCTCAACAATGGATGATGTCTGCTTTGGAGGCAGGGATAGTTTCTCAAAAACTTTATAATACGGGCATGTCCCTTCAAGATCCCACACCGAGGCTTCAGTGGTGACACCAGATATCTCATCCGACGTAGTGTTTACGACCTGTTCAAGGCAGATTCAGAAACATCTCACAGTTTAGTTGAGAATTACAGAGGATAACATTTAAGTCGAATCCATTGATTCCTATAGTTTTAAGGACATAGGAAATAGTGAGATAAATGTACAAATTATATCCCTTTGCAGTTTATATCACTTTGCTATCAGTCTCAGTTTGAAGATAATGGAAGCACTATAATGACGAGAGGATTTGGAGTTCTTCTCAAGTTCGAACTTCCCATTATGTTAGTTTCAATCCAAAAAAGGTGACACACTATAAGAAAAACTTGCCTCGATGCAATACGTGCTTAGATTAAGCTGGACATGGATAGGTTCTGCAGCGCAACGACACCCAAAAAACCCTGCTGTTTGGTCGAGGAGATGATCGTAGAACTGGCCTCTTAGACCTGTCCATGGATTTTGTGTTTTCCAGATCAAGAAACCGGTGTACTTCTTCCACATTCGGCAGTTCCAGCCTTCGATTAGTGCTCGATATTGAATATAATTAGCAAGTTGAGCCTGAAAGTTTTGAATGTTAGAAAATGGACTCAACTGTCAAAAACGCATGGCACTACTTCAGAACCAGAAACTTCCTTTTTACCTTCAAACAAAAGTCGTCGAGATCTTTAGGAGAACCATAAAGTTCAATCTGACTTTGAACCTTATCCGGTTTCGAATAGGGAATGTATTTATGGTATTCCCAAATGTGGTTTGGTACTTCTTCTACATAGCCAGTGGGGAGTTTCTTAACCACTGGAATCTCCCATCCTTCTGGAGGCATTGTGGCTCGGATGGTAGCAGCAACAGGCATGCCAACAGAACCAACCTCAGGATTGAATCCATACTTATAAAAATCATCCCTAAAAAAAATTTCGGGGTATTGGATCTCATATGGACCATCAGTGAAGTCCCCCTTCCCATTTGCAAATCCATCCCACATGGATCCTTGTACATATATGCGAGAACCATCTAGATATCGGCTCGGATCCTCAGATTCTGATGATGAATCTGCCATCCACTTCTCATTTTCACTTGACATTTGAAAATGAGGATGAAGTTTCAAGTCATTTTTTAAAGCATCATTGATATAGGGTGGTGGAACTTGTTCGTTTCCACCGACCCAAAGAGCAAGACTAGGGTGGTTCCTCAACAGTTTAACTGTGTCTCTTGCACAAAGCAAGAAGAGATCATGATCCAGAGGGCCATTAGGATTTGATACTGGCACACCACGTCCATCAACATCTCCAGTAATCCAAAATTCTTGCCACACCTACAATAATTTATTCGGCAATAGTGATTGACATTAGTGTTTTGATCTCAGTTCAAAAGAACTATAGAATGGAAAAAAGATTTTAAAATAAGCATCTTTTGGAGGAGCTTGAGATGCTATGGAATGGAAAAAAGAATAATAATGCAGAAGAGAAAATAAGCAACAGCTTACCAACAAGCCATAAATGTCACAATAATGATAAAATTCTGGCCTCTCGGCCAATCCGCCACCCCAACAACGAATCATGTTCAAATTCATATCTGCATGAAACTTGATGTCTGTATGATAACGCTTTTCTGAAAGTCGAAGTAACCCATCAGACAATATCCAATTGCCACCACGAATAAAGATAGGCTGCCCATTGACCTTGAACAGCCTGCAGAGAAGAAATGGTATGAAGGACACAGAACAATATAACCAAAAGAAATTGGATGTGAAATTAACATAAAAAGTACCTTCCACCCGTTGCAGTATCAATGTTGCTTTCTATTTTACGGAAACCAAAATGATGACTCCAGGAATCGGACTCTCCAAATCCATCTACGTCTACGGATATAACAATGTTATATAAGTATTGTTTTCCCATTCCATTCGGCCACCACAGATTGGGCTTGTAGAAATAGAGCTGTCATACACAATAACACAACAAAATCACTTGAGAAGGAGTTTTGAGCCTGACTTGTGTGTAATGATACAGCATCCTGCATCTTACTAACCTATTCCTAGTTTAACCATTGGACTATGAAGAATGACATAGTAACCTACCGTAAATTTAAGACTTCCAACTTCCATAATAATAAGTCTGACTCTTAGCTAACAATTCGAAGAAGAAGATAAGTAAGAGGTCGTTCATTTTCTTTTGTTTTTTTCGGAATATCTCATGATCTACCTAGTGGTTCTCTTATACAGAGAAGCTTTTCCTTCTTCTTCACTAGTTTATTGCTTAATTTAAAATATTGAACTTAACTTCTGCCCTTTTGGTTCTTCTTCTCTTTTAAGCTCCATATATAGTCGATAATGGTAATGGAACTTATGTATAGCTAGAGAACAAGAATATGAAATTACATTATCACTCAACTTCACATCGACTTAAAAGGTAACACCTATCAAAGAGTGTAACAGAGGATTAGAGAAGTCTTGCTATGGATTGAACACCACCAAGAGGAGCTGAGGAGGTGCAAAACTTAAAAACTTAAATATTAATCTGTCTCCTAAAGAAGCTAGCTTTGGAGCGTGCAAAGCCTCTTAGGAGTTAATGGGTATAGGAAATCACGACGTGATGAATGTGGGACCTTCGATACCAATTTATACAAAAATATTGAGTCTTGAGGACCAATAAAGAGAGAGTGAATTCTGCCAAATAAAGATGTAATTACCAACCTGGGGAAATGTATATTGTATTGTTGATCCAGCAGGGACAGACACCTTCTGAGCCTGGAGATGCTCAACTAAGCATATGTCACCTTCGAGTTCAGCGGTCACTTGAACTTTCACTGTACAGTCTGCAACCCAAGAGCTTTTGTTTTGCATCTCCAAAGTAGCATGCAAGTAAACTCTCTTATAATCGTCAAAAAATGTTGATACCAAGTGAGGATCAATAATCTTCACTGGCTGTTAAGAAAAGTAAGCATCAACATAAGAATCTTTGAGAATTTGAAGTCAGAAATGGAGTAAGTAGGAAAGATCAGAAACTAAAATAGGATTAAAACCCCAAATTTTTTTTTATGATAAACAGTGTTTTCAATTCAAATCAGATAAGAAGAGGCATACTTCAAATGAAACTCACCCCAGTCCTAGAAATTGATACTTCATCCCATATGCCAGTGTTTCGATCCCTGTAGAAACATAAAAAACCAAAATGCATTAGAACTACAGAAAATTCCAATCCTACCAGTAAATAAGTATTTGAACAATATAAGTTGCAACTTATTTACAGTCTAATGTATAGCATAGCATTAAATGTAAGCAAGCCATTAAAGACAAATAAAGTAAAATTACTCGTGTCTCAATTTATTAAACTCCTTTCATTTCATTTATCAATTAGATTTGCCACTCTTCTAAAAAACTATAAACAGAATTAACTTGTTCACTTTGTTACTATACTATTACACATCATTTCCATGCTTCCATTTTTTTCCTACAATAAGATAAGAGTATACCATTTCTAGCTTTAAAGCATAACTAGAACCTAATGACAAACTTTATATACTCACGACCATGTATAAATAAATAAATAAGGAAAAGGGGAAAAAAGTTCCTAATTTGTGAATTATAATTTCAAAGAAGTTCCTTACTTTAAATTACAAGAAATCTCTCTTAAAAATTCGTATGCTCTGTTATGCATGAGGGAGAGAGATACTTGACCTTAATTTTTACCCAAAATATCTTAAATCTAAACATAGAACACAGATCATGTTCAAGTAAGACACCACACATATATCTTACATCTACATGCTCGCTTTCCAAACTTCTGTACAATGCATTTTTTTCCTCTACCCACCATGCAACGAATTATTGTCCTATCTTAACTCCTAGAACATGCTTGATTGGAACTCTTGAATGTCGATATTCAAATTCTTACAGGAATCCATTTTCAACAACCCGCATTATTTCTCTGGATTTATAACATTTTTGTTCAATTCTAACTCTGTTTATTGTACATCTAAGAGTAAAAACAGAATGATGCACAGAATTGTTTCACAGCTTGTGTTGAAAAAATTAGTCTGATTATTGCCAGAAAGCAGAAACATAGATATCATATGAAATATTATCAAAGAAGAGAAAAAAGAACAAGAATTACACCTTATGGGAGTCATCCAATCCCAACCCTCGACATATTGAGTGGCGACATCTTTTCCAATCTAATGTGAAATATAAGATATTAGGCAGCAATAAAACATCTAATGACTAAACTCTTCGGACGTTTCTCACATAAGTGCTGAGAAGGACTTACGTACCTCATGATCGCCACCCTGACCTCCCTGTATTGGAATTCTGCCAGGATGATCTGGAGGGTGAACTAGAACAGCTAGTAAATTTGTGCCATCCGGATTCAAAACATCAGAGACATCAATAGTATGCCTTCTAAACATCCCTTTAGGCAGGACCTTTTGGTGACCATTTACATACACTTCTGCAGAGTAATTTATAGCCCGGAAATTCAAGTCCAGGTGCTGAGATTCTAACTGCAGGTTGAGCAGAAGCCCAGAAGATTATGAACAGGCAGAACTAATCCTAGAAGCAGAATTGAATGGGAAAATGCAATAGTTTTCATGATCAAATAGATCTTTTTTCAACATCTAAGACCAGGTAGTATTAAGCACACGCCACACTTAACTATTCATATGACTAAGAGCCTTCGCAACTGGTACAACAGCGTATTAACCAGGGGCGATTTAAAATGTAACAAATAAATATCTGTACTCAAGTTGACTGTAAAGGTCACCAACTCCAGTAGTCAAAGAAAGAAAACAGACTTCATTTTAGAAAGAAAAAAAAAAGTGTATGAGCGCATACGTCTTCTCGAGCGAGCCACAATATCTTACCAGTTTACATTGAAAAGTTGTGAAGAACCAGAATGTGTAGTACTCTCTACCAGAATCAGCAATATCAACTATGGATTCATTATCTAATCCATAGAAAGGATCGGGAACAACTTTATTCTTCACCAAAGTCCCCAATACACTGCCAAATGTAAATTCAACATTGTAATTTGTGATCATTTGTATATGAACATAATTCTAGATCCATATAAAATCAAAGCAAAACTCAAATTTAGTAACTTTCAAGTTTAGGCTAATGGATCACTCAATTCTAAAAGTGTTTAATAAGTTCCTCAACTTTGAAACTTATGTCTAATAAGTCGCTAAACTTTAAAAGTATCTAACCAGTCTTTAAACTAATAGATCCCTAACACATTTAATGACTCTAAACTTTCGATTTCATGTCGGATAGGTCCGTAAGATTTTAAACTATTAAAAAATGTCATAAAGTAAAGAGAATTTACCATCAACAACACATTCTACCTCTTATATTATATTTGAGGCAAAATTTCTAAAATAATTCATTTATAGCACATAATTTTCTATCACTGATAGAATTCAACCAGTAATAGAATGAGTCGACTCTATCAGTGATAGAATGAGTTTACTCTAGCGGTGTTAAAACAAAACCAGTGATAGAACTCAATTTGGATTTTTCTGGTACAAATGAATTAGTTTTGATTTTATGCTATATATGAAAATATTTTACTTTTTTCTATTATACATGCAAAAACTCCTAAAGTAAATGGAAAGTTCAAACACCTATTAGACACAAAATTTAAAAAAAAAACTAGTAACCACCATACATTTTGAAGTTCTCCTCAACAAGTGGAGACATTCATGAAACAAATAACAATTCCCTTAGTTTTATCCACTTAAAATCAATTTCAAGAAAAATGCAGAGAAATGCTAGTAAAAAAGAAGAGGAAATTACGTTCCAGGAACTGCAGCTTCCATCCATGGCGAAGACGGGCCGATCGAGGGCGGGAGAGAAGTAGTGAGCTGAGCTCCAGTGAGGTCGACCTCCGTTGACCGCGCCGCAAGCCAACCGGAGCTGAGCTTCAACTTGTTACCGATTTCCGCCATTGTTGGCGGAGCAGAGAAGTTGAAAGAAACCCTAAGATGATGAATCGGAATTGGGGATTAGGGTTACTGAAATTGAAAAGGAGAATGGTCCCATTCCATTACTCGCCAAGCACGCTATACCCTCACTTTCTGAAAATGGTGGTCAAAGCTGAAACGATGATTCATTTGATTTTTTTTTTTTTTTTTTTTCTTATTCTTTGGTTTTTACAGATTAAATTAATGGAATTTAATGTATTTGTTTAGCGGTTAGACAAATTCTCTATATAATAGACTAATGTCAAGCAACTATTGATCTCGTTGGCCATAAATAGCTTTATGAAACTATGAGAAACAAATACTCATTTTTTTTTGTTTGAATTCGTGATTGTGAAGTTGAAATAGATTAACATTGAATAAGATAATTAACTGTGTCACTAAACTTAATTTGTTTGATAGATTAACTAGAAATAAAGTTTTAAAGCTTTATTTTTCATTGGAGTTTTTATAATTTTGTAAATTTTATGAGCTTGTTTGTTTGACATATTTAGGTAGGATCTAGATTTAAAGTTATATTAAAGAGTTGTATTGAATAGTTAAAAATTGAAAGTTTGAGTAACTCATTTGAATGTAGATTTTGGATAGAAGACTTAGAGTCAAAACCTTATTTAGATGTAAATTTAAAATAAATAACTATTTTTAGTAGTTAAAAAATAAATTATTGAAAATGAGCTATTTTAATTGATTTGAAATGAATGATAAAAATAAATGATTAGAAATGATTGAGTAATAAATGAAGGATTAAAAACAAATGGTTAGAAATGAAAGTTCTTTCTTAACATAAAAATAAAGAGAAATTAGTAAAAACTCGTTTAGAGGTAAGTTTACAAAAAAAAATTTAATAAATCCTAAAACTAAATCCTACCTAAATATGGCAAACAAACCGATCTCTACGAAAAGGCAGACGATCTTATTGTGTTTTTATCAAACATACCATACCAATAATCATTTTCCTGTGTTTTTTTTTTTTTTTAGCAGTAATTTTCCTGTACTTTTAAGCCCAATGTTTTCTTATATTCTGGTTTGAATGGTTTTGTGAAGTTCATGTGGATAGCTCACTTCCTCAAGTAGATCGTAGTTGAATGTACATGCCTTTGTCATAAGTGTCGAGTGAGATTAATAGGTCGATTTTCATGTGAGCTCGCATTCGAAGATTTTTTTGTTTTGTATGCAAAAATTCTTGAAGAAATTGTTGTAAGGGACGGCTTTTTTTTATATGAGTGCTATTTAGTTGATGTCTTGACATCACATAAATTTTGAAAACCACTTATGAGGTTTACTAAGATCTGAGAGTCACATTTTGTTATTATCTAACTTTAAAAAAAATATAAAAGATAAAATTAATGAAAATTAAAGTGTGGCTCTCATTGAACCGCATAGGTGGACTTCAAAATTTAGGTCATATCAAGACATCACCTAAATTGTTCTCTTTTCATATTTTAAAGAAAATTGTTGGTGTTAAAATGAAAGCCTACCTCAATTCTTTCTTGACCTTCAGGCCCAACACTCTTCAGCCCACTTCAATGCTCGGTT
>JBBMEF010013748.1:0-20769 GCA_037832685.1 Sicyos baderoa | reverse complement strand
TATGAACCATGGGCTTGGGCTTTGATGGGCTTGGCCCCTTTGGATTTGGACTTTTTGGTTCGGTTCACTAAACAAACGTTGCTCTCGTTTAATTTTGACCCAAATTTGATGTAAACCAAATTTTAACCTTAATTTAATTTTGGGAAATATTGTCCCAAAAATTAAATTAAATTTCGCCAGGGATAATGACGTGGCAATCTACGGTTGGCCGAAATTTCTCAGTCAACACCCTCTATGACCAATGGAGCCCCTCCATGATGGTTTGTTAGTTGATTACGAATGTGATTCAATTTTGATCAGGTTTGGGGACGTGGCTGCATTCACCAACATCCCTGATTTTTGTGTAATCCGTGGAAGAATAGACGGTACAACACTGGATGCTAGAACATATTATGCAGCCTACATTGTGTTCAATTTGGTGGAATGTGAATACACAGGGTACGACATTAATATTCTTGAACATTTGATGAGTCCGCTGTGTCTGAGAAGGGCTGCTGATCATTTGCTCGAGCTCGAACCGTGCCAGCGCAGAGCCGGGTGCCCGTGGCTCATAGCTGTACCGACACGCATTGAAGATGTCGGGGTGGGGAAGAGAGAAGATAGTTGGTTCGAAATCGAGTTGGCATTGTTTGAAGGTGGGAATGGATATGACATATCAATGAGTCTTCTTAAAGGATCCCAAAAAGGCGATTCACAGAGTTGCTTTGTTATGGAGGGGGTTGAGGTTCGCCCTATACAAACCAGCCATGTTAGAATAAAGGATCCCAAAAATCGCTCTTGGATACTCCCCACTTTTTTTTAATGGGAAATTATACCAATCTTTTTTTTTTGTTATATACGTAATTATCTTTAAAAAAAATATTTAATCCCCATTTTTTATTTATTTAGTTCAATGAAACAATTCTTTTCATCAAATTTTCAAAATATTTCTTTTTTTGGAATTTGGGTGGGTGATTAGAGAGATTATTATATTTTAGTTCAGGAATTTTTTTCTTTTTTTCTTTTTTTTTTAATTCAACTAACGACTAAGAGCGAAGATTTGAATATATAATTTTTTTTTTTCTTTTTTTTGTAGTTATTTCATACGATCATGTAAAAGTAATTATATATATTGAAACTTTCGTGAATATATATATATATATATATATATATTTTGGGAGAACTTTAAACCAACAAAAAATAATCGAATGGGTCGATGGCATAATGGTTTTATTGTTTGGTTGTAAATTAGTTCAATACCAATCCTTGAAATCGGTACTAAATACCGATTTTAGGGATCAAATCCGTGAGCATGGAGTAAAAATGGATGAACACCAAATCAATCTCCCCTAACCGGTACATAACCTAACATGTACTGTTATAAATATTATAAATAATTATATTGTTTTATAAATAATTACATAGTTTAAAAAAATCCATTAATGCTGATTTGATATTAATCAATTTCCAGTCCACGGTCACGGTTTAATCCATGGAAATCAGTATTTATAATCATTTTCTCCAATTTATTTAAAAAAAAAACAAAAACAAAAATATTTATGAGTCAACATGCACCCTTTAAATTGATATCAAATAAATCATGCATTTAGTAAAAATATCTATAAATCTACCCAACTTCATGAGCTCTCACTTTATCCTGTTTTGCATTATTGTAGAAAAGGTAGCATTAATGCTTTCTTTATTAACAATTGAAGCGTCAAGAACCCATATAAAGATTAAATCGAAAGTATTTACGTTATTGTCGATCAATTATCATGGAATAACTCAAGTGATGAAAAAGAATTTTGGGGTGCATAAGACGATGAGTTCAATAATATCCACCTACCTAGAAATTAATTTTCTACGGGTTAAATGATGATTTTTTTGTTAAATTATAGTTAGAAAACCATGTGTTAGCGCAGATTGCAAATTTGAACTTTCATCGAATTTTATGAATTTTGGAGGGGAAATATGCTTTATAACCTCTTCAAAAAAAAAAAAAAGTGTAATTTCTATTTAGTCTGTCTTTCAAGTCTTAATATAATGGACTTTAATTCTATAATGAGAAAATGAAATCTCATTACTGTATTTGCATCCTGATTTAAGAACTTTTGTATAAATGAATAAAAAGGGATTTAAACATCCTCGCAGATAGTTATTTCTATGAAAGTGAGAATAGAACGATAAATGAATTGAAAATAAAAATAATTAAATAATGATAATGTAACCAGTTTTGTTTTTAACTTTCCGAGGAAGGAAAAAAGGTGTTTCAAATTTTGTCTGTCAGAATGGATGCATAAGGTGATGAGTCCAAACTCATAGCCACTAACTAGGAATTCAAATTAATATCTACGGATATCTTTGACATTCAAATGTTGTAGGGTCAGGCGGTATACCCCATGACAATAATCGAGGTATGCGAAAGCTGGTCCGGACAGTCACGTATATAAAAAAAAACAAAAAATTGTCTGACATTTACATTAACTTTATTTAAAATACATACAAACAAGGTTATTTTGTCGATTTGTTGGAGATATTCACCTTGTGGCAATTGTCCCACATTGAAAAGGTGAGGATTCTACAATTCATTTATAAGAGTTATGGAATACTCCCCTCATTGCCAATTGATTTTGAGGTGGAACTTCATATTCTTTAATATGGTATCAGAGCACAATATGGGTAATGACCCCCAAATTCTAATTTAAGCGGGTATTTGATCCCCAAAGTTCGGATCCGACCCTGGCAAAAAGTAAGCCAAAGCGGGTCTTTCGGTCCACAAATTCTGATTAGGATCTAGTTCAAGATGTCATTTCCCGATATGGCCGTCATCTTGAGGGGGAATGTTGGAGATACTCACCTTGTGGCAATTGTCCCACATTGAAAAAGTGAGGATTCTACAACTCATTTATAAGAGATATGGAATACTCCTTGGTTTTGAGGTGGAACTCCATATTCTTTAATATGATTAAATCTCGGAGGAGATATTACAATTACCTTTTTTTTTTTAGTTTAAGATGAAAACAGGACCACAAAATCTATATAGAGGGTGATTTTCAGGATCAAACTTATAACTACGGAGTTGAATTGGACTATAACCAATCAACCAAACCAACACGCTACCAACATGTACGATCATTCTTAATCTATTTAAGATTGATGAATTTACTTGTTGTTATTGTCAATTAATTTTAAATTGGAACTTCAAACAATCTAATATATCGGTACGTAAGAGAGCTCATTAAACCCGAGCTACTACTCTCATTACATAATAGAAGTAAAATAGAGAAAATCATATAAAAGGGCACATATACAAATGAAGGAAAAAAAATGATGAAACCCAGAATGGAACAATAAAATAAAATTCAGAGCCTCAAAGACAAATCAAGGTGGGCAATATCATCTTGAATTTGATGATAATTATAAGTTTGAGGTGGAGTTGTTGAAAAAACTGAAAATGTACTCTGCTGATCAGCTTTCCAGATATGGCTTGAATTATTCATCAACACAACATTATTATTGCTCTTCTTAGCCAAAGTCCTCTCCAGTTTGTGAGCATTTTGGTGCCCTCCCAAAGCCTGTGAGCTATAAAACTTTCTCTTGCAATAGTTGCATGAGAAAACCCTTTGCGAGGACGAGGAAGAAGAAGAAGAAGGTTCGAGAACCAGCTCGAGGTTCAGTTGGCGGTGGCGGTTAAACTCCATGGATCAGAAGGAAAGAATTGATGAATTAAGAAGATGGGTTTGGAGAGATGAAAATTTTGAGATGGGTTTATGAGAATAAATAAAGGGTTCATTTTTTTTTTTTTTTAATTTATATTCTAGAAAATACCGTTATATTCTATTTGGCATAAAAGATTCACTGTTGGGTGCAACTAAAAATGGATCGGCTTTGGAGTCAGAGAGAGACAGCGGCCTGTCGGCTCCGGTAATGGCAGCACTCAAATTGGTTGGTGTCGGTTTACAAAACACCATTTTAAAATTCAAATTTGTTGAGCATGGCAACGAAGTGTGTTACTTATGATGTCATTAATTATTGAAAATTTATTTTCTATGCCAACTTTTTTTTTTTTTTTAGTATTTTTTAGAAATATTTTATTTGTAATAGAATTTTGGTGGTTTCATAGCCTTATAGAAGTGTTGCATTATGTCTTAAAAGCATTAAAATGTCATGTGATTGATTAGTTGAGAGTTTCGCTAAACAAAATAACCAATTACAGTATTGATCATCGATTAAAAGAAGTGAGTTAAAAGGTTGATAATTTAGGTCTCATAATATTATAAGGAGTTAAAAATTGACAATTTAGGTTTAAATTTTATTTTTTTATTTTTGTAATTTAAGCCTACAACAACTATCTATCTTATCATATATTTTTTCTTACTTGAATATTTGTATCATTCCTATATTTTTAGAAACCAAACCAAAATTTAGAGGAAAAAAATAAAGTTAGCATCGGTTACTTTTTTTTTTCTTCAAAAAAGATGAATATAGTATAAAAAAGATGGAACATATTATAGGAAATTTGAAGAAACATAAGTTTAAATTTCAAAAATAATAAATAAAAAATCAAATAGTTATCAAATTGAGCCTCAATATACGATCATCATAGAATGACTCGATTAATTAAAGATGATCTTGATAAGTTCAATTTATGATGATCACCTACCTTTCTTGTAATCTCAAAAGGCACCTTATAAAAAGGAGAATTTATTATTATGATGGAGATCATAACATATTTGATTGATTTAATAAAAAATCAGAAAGTGGTTATGGGATCTTACAAAAAGTTTATGAATCGCCTACAAGACAGAACCAAGCACATGGGTCTTACTCAAATTCTCTATAAACTAATGAATATGTCTAATAATTTCAAAAACAATCTCTGATATAATTCAAACAGAAAACAGAGTAATTTGATCTATCGCCGACAGCCAGAAATAATAAAATGTGTTTTTAGACAAAAATGATTGAGGGATCATAATCTCGCAGCTTTGGCGATGTTTGCGGTAATACTGTCTCTAAATCATTCAATGGAACACTAATTCCTTTCCCTTTAGGGCATATTTGACTGTGAGGGGATTAGTTGGGTTGGGTTGAATTGGGATGAGAAGAAAAGATGAGTGAAATAAGTTTATGTTTGGAAGAAGAAAAGAAAAGATAAAATCATGTTTGATGTGATGGAAAGAGAATGAATGAAATTTTTATTTAAATATAAAAATGGATATTTAATAATTTTTTAATAATAAAGTTAGGTGTGATGTGATGGGAAGTGAATTATTGAAGTTTTTATTTAAATATTAAAATATTAAAAAACTACTTAATATTTATTTAAATAAAAAAATAAATATTGAGTAGTTTTTTAATATTTTAATATTTAAATAAAAATGTGGGGTCCACGGATAGAGTTGGGTAAGAGTTGGATGGACTTATGGAAGTCATGAGACAAACATGGAATATAAATCAAGTCAAGCCAACTTCTCCGTTTGTCCATGAGGCACATGGACAAACATGCCCTTAGTTTCTCCTAATTGAGTCACTGAAATTTGCTTCATCTTGTACCATGAGAACCCAACAATAATGCACAAATCAAATTCCAGAGATATGGTCTAATTATATTTATATATATATATATGCACAATTGTATTTTTAGTTTATTAATTTTGTTCAGATGATAAATTCAAGGAATGTGTCCTTAGTCAAAGTACAATGATCCCGGTCGCTCAATTTCAATTCTCAGTCTAAAGATTCAATTTTTAGATACCTTTTGATCATCAATAATTAGTACTATAATTTGATCATTATAAAAAGGAGGGTTTCTTTATCTTGCTTGGAGAAAGTGAAATGAAGCTTCTTGATTTCTAGTTCATTTAATCTACCCATTTCCAGTACCTAGTTCATTTAAAAAAATCACAAATGTGTAGCACGTGAAATTGAAATTTTAGAAATTCGATCAACATAAAAATAACTTAACACTTAATAAATAGACTAATTTAATCTCTTTTTTTAAGTTAAAGATTAAATAGACAACATAAAAATTTAGATACTAGACTTATTATTTAACCAAAACTTTAACCTTACTTAATACTAAGAACTCCAAAATTGTTCTGCAGTTATAACGATCTGGAGGTTTTCACTGTATTGTTGGTTTAACTAAAACTATATGCCACTAAAATATACTTTTCCTCAACTAAGATGGAGTATAGTGGATAAGAGGGCTCCGAGAAATTTATTGGGAATGAGTTCAATAATCTATAGTGATCATCTACTAAAAAATTAATTTCTTACGAATCTTTTTTACATTCAAAGGTTGTAGAGTCCAGTAGTATGTGTCGTGAGAATTATAGTTTATGTACGTGTAAACTTGGACATTCACATATTTATAGAGATCCATTTAAAACTCATCCCTCTCTCTTTCTAACAGGATATCGGTAATGGCTTGGAAAATTGAAGTTTCGCTCCACTATACCTAAGGTAACCACGTTCTAGGCCAGACACCAGAAGATATCAAAAGAAAGAAGGTATTGGAGGTGTTTGCAAACTAATGTCACCAAATAAGATATCTAACTTTCAAAACTTAAGTTTTCAACCACTGTCTCACCCTGAAAACGTTCTCAATAAAAAAGGGTGTTGAAAATTTAAAAGCTTGAACTGGCTTGAATATGAATATGAAGTGTCATGTCATCTTAAAGTTTTTCCTTCTCTTATGTTGGTAGCACTTTCTTCAACCTTTTGAGGGTGTAAGGTCAAATTGGGATCCATTACCGAAAGTGAGTGGATTGGATTGGATGGTTTGGCTTCATTATAACCAAAACCAAAACCAAAATGTTGCTCTTTTTGTATGAAACAACCAAGGAAAGCACAATTCATTATGGCCCAATACAAAGAGCAATTTCCCCTAGTGTGCTCACCATATCCTAAGATTCAACTTTCTAAAAGTACTTCCCATATCTACCTATCTTTCCATTCAATGTGCTTCAAAGACCCTGTTTTCGTCCCTGTCTTTCCCCATAACCCTTCCTTGCCATATCTCAATCGAAAATACTCGCACCTACCAACAAAACACAAAAATAGGAAAAGGGGTAATTAGAGTAATTAACTATTCATTTGAGAATTGGTATTAGCCGTGGTTGAAGTACTTAATTACTCTTTTGAAAATTGATGTTAGTAGAGAGATTAAGTAACTATTCGTTTGGTGATTGATAATAGTAATAGTTGAGTAATAAGTTTGATATGTAATTTGTTGATGGTTTAATATAGGGTTTGAAAAGTGATTAAGGATAGTTGTTTATCACTCAATACAAACAAGGAGTTTAGAAAAGTAATCTTTCTACCATAAACAAACACAGCCTTAGAAGTTTGTGAAAATGTTTTGGTAGAATGCAGATTGATAAAAACGGCTATGAAAGTAAAAGAAGATAGGATGGAGGAAAGACAATGTGTCGAGGGATATTTGTGGCAAATTGATGACTCTTAGTATTCGAGCCACTCGAAAATCATTTTCTCTTAATAACTTTTTATTCTTCTCCTAAACAACTTTTATTCTTCCGATAACTATTTTTAGTTCTTATCATACTCGTTCAATTATTTTCTTCATAATCATTTCATTGATTACATATACAAATAACTATTATCTTTATAATTATTCTTCTTCTTGTTCTCTCAAATTCTAATTCCTCTCCTATTTATTCTTATTCTCTTTCTCCAAACACCGAGAAAACAGAAGGTATCAGAAATCGACACGTTGGGTTTTGGATGCTGAGTCTTCACCACTAAAGCTGAGTTCATGTAAGTGGGCTTTTAGAAGGATAAAATGCAGCTCTCTTCTCATACACAAAAAAATTCCCCCACAAGAAAGCAAGGCCATGATAATAATGAGGAACCATAGCCATTTATGCCATGCAGTGTAATGGGTACAGAGACTCCCATTTCTAACTCTCCTAAAATGGGAAACACTGTCACACTTTATAGTTCACACATTGGGAAGGATAAGGTTGTCTTCTCTCAAATATTTAATTCCTAACTTCTTAATTCTTTTATTGTTTGTAGATTTATAGGTAACATAGTTTTCTTATTTACATGTGGCTGTGGATTCCATTTATGTGCACTTATCTCTCATTCCAACCACATCACACCATCACAACATAAGCTTACTAATAAACAGTTACATCTATTTCTTGTTAATAATCCATCAAATCCAAGTGGTGGCCTTGGTGGGTCTCAAAAGCATGTTTCCTTCAAAGTTTTATATGAGCGATTTTAATCGTAAAATTATTTATTGTTTCTTGATGCGTGATTATGGGACAAATATGGACAAATATGGATATCCTAAGTATATAGTGGGTAAAACTCTAATCTCGATTGGAAAAAATAAAATAAAGTAAAATAAAAACTAGGGAGCTGGATGAATTTCTTCTCTCATCCTAGAACATGTTTAAGGAAGCTCAATATATCATTCACTCCCCTTGTAATGATAATAATTATATTTGTCCATGATTATATTACTATTTCAAGGTTTCCTTCTAGGAATCATCTGAGTAGGTTTAAATACTCTAAACTCTACTCTCACTACATGAAAAACCGTCCTTTACTTTGTGGATAAGTTGTGTTGATCCTCTAGAAATTTTAATGGCTCCATTTAGCACTTGGGTTGCTATCAAACAAATGAAGGAAAAGGTGGGTGGGTGGGTGAGACGTGGAAAGAAAAAGAAAGATAAACAAGTGTGTTAACTTGTTCACAAAATTAAAGCTTCGTTCTACTATACTCAAAATAACCACGTCTGTCTCTAGGCTAAGTACCAAGGGACATCGAAAGAATAAAGACACCAGAGATGTTCACAAATTAATGTCACATGTAACTTTCGAACTTGAAACCTTACCTTCAACTCCAAGCTTTCAATTAAGAATTAACTATTTAAAAGAGTCATTATGTATGGCATTGTATATTACTTAAAAGTTTCTTTACTCAATGGCTTATTAGAGTGTATCTTGGTCTCGTTCCGAGTTGTAGATAGAGATCAAAGTGTTGGTTGGGGTGTTTGCAGTTGTACCCTTCTATTTTATTTCCTTTTTGGCAAGAGGTGTTGTGATTTTTGGTTGTGTTAAAAGCTTAATTTTCAAAAAAAAAAAAAAGTGTTTGAACTTTTTTTCTCTTTTATCTTGGACTTGGACTGTCCAAGCAAGCTTATGCCTAATTTGTTTAAAGTTCAAAGATGTGAATGTCGAGGATATTCTCAAAATAGTAATTTAATTTTTATATATGTGAGTATGTAAGTTATATATTTGTGAGTGTGCAAACTAACTTACATACACATTAACTATTATTATAAGATAACTTGTTTGATCTTACAATATTTAATGTCAAGAAAATCTTAATATATATATATATAGCACTATTTCAGCCATTGGGCAATCAGAGAAAAAAAGGGATGGATGATCAAAAGAAATGAAGTGCTTTCAATCCAAAATCAAAACTGGGCAGCTTATGAAACATACAAGGAAATGATCTTTCAGTATTTTGCTGAATTGGAGGCACTAGAAAATTAGCTCCTAGGATGAACACTTTACCCACCAAATCGATTATTTTGGTATGACATCATTAATTGAATTTATAACTGTTTATTTCCCCAGACCTTCTAAACCATAAACTTTAATCCTCGAGGCTTTTTTTTCGTTACTCGGATCAGAACTTTTTTTAAAATATTGAGGGAAGAGGACGTTACTAGATAGTACAAGATGTTGTTAGAGCCCTGCTCTTATTAGCTAGTCCATCAGAACTTCCCATTAGTGTATAATGTATTGCCAAATTAACTTAGGTATCTTAACAACAAAAACCAAAACTTGGCAGATAAAAGTTAATCATAAACTGCTGTTAATTACACACATAAAGTTTGAAAACCAACTGGTGTTTTACTACAGAACTTTACACAAACATAATCCACAAAGAAGATCCTTCCCTCTAATTTTCACACACACATTTGAGAGAGACAAAGAAAAAGGGTTGAATTATTTGGTGTCTAATTTGGAATAGTGTCTTCAAGCAAAGCTCTAAGTTGTCTCCTCAAGATTTTGCCAGAAGGACTTTTAGGGATGGAATCCACGAAGAACACACGATTTATCCTCTTATAAAACACAACCTGCATCCCACATCCTCAGAAATTACAATCCGTGGATAAATTCTCCAAGATTTCGATTAAGATTAAATAATGTTGGTTTAATAGCATTTTAAACTTTTTTTATAATCATTTACTTTTTTGTTTCTGTTTTTAAAATTTAAGCTTAATTTGGAAAAGTACGTAAATGCTAATTAAATTTTAAAAATTAAAACAAGTTTTTTAAAGTTACTTTTTTTTCTTTCTAAATTTTGGTTTGAATCCACGAAGTAAGAAAAAACTATATCGTGAAGTAGTTGTTGCAAGCTTAATTTTTAAATGTAAAAAATAAAAAATAAAATGATTATCAAACCGGCCTTACATTTAACTTTTTGTTTAGTTTTTAAGAAGATAAGTAACATAGATATCAATCAAAGTAATGAAAGTTATATGTTTGAGCAATAGTTGTAAGCATAAATTTCAAAAACTAAAAATAAAAACCCATAATCTAACGAGTCTAAGCCCCGTTTGATAACCATTTGGTTTTTAAAATGTAAGTCTATTTTCACTCAAATTTTCTACAATGTGTTCTAATTTTCCTACAATATATTCTTCTTTCTCTAAGAAAGTATGTAAATATCAACCAACTTTTAAAAATAAACTTTTGGAAGTTTTTTTTTTTTTTTTTTTTTTTCAAATTTTGGTTTGGTTTTTACAAATATAGATGAGAGGCAGATATCCAAGTAAGAAAAAACTTATGATAAGATAGTTGCTATAAGCTTAAATTTCAGAAAATAAAAAACAAAAAATGAAATGGTTATCAAACGGGGAGCTCGAGAATATTTGATTATCACATTTCAAAAAGGCTTTTTAATAGATTTCATTATTTGCCAAAAAGTATCGACAAACTCAAATTTCTCCCAATATAAAAATGTTTAGATCATCCAGTGCCTCCAATTCAGCAAAATACTTAAAACCTAATAGGCTAATAAGTAATAACAATGATCCAATCGATGCTAAAATTTCTACCAATCAAGATATTAAACTTGAAAGCTTTAAATCAATGATCCAACAGAAATTGTTTTACCTGTTTGGAGATGTGTAGCTTAATTTCATCCTCGTTGATGTCGCAACTGCCGGATCGAACAATGAACGCAACAGGAACTTCTCCAGCAACTTCATCTTTCATACTGAAATTTCGCAAAATCAGTTAATATTGCAGCAATTGAATCGAAACAGAAAGGAGAGTGAAGAAATCGAATCGAGACGGATGACGTACGGTATAACGGCCGCATCGGCGATCTGGCCGTGAGAAATCAGCAGAGCTTCCAACTCCGCCGGCGCCACCTGGTAGCCTTTGTATTTGATCAGTTCTTTGATGCGATCGACGATGAAGACTTCGTCGTCGGCGTCGACGAAACCAATGTCGCCGGTGTGCAGCCATCCGTGTTCGTCGATTAAGCCCTTTGTGGCCTCTTCGTCGTTGAGGTATCCTGTTCGGTTCATCCAATCAAAAACACTGATCAAATGGGCTTGGGTTATGAACCAGTGAGGCCCAATAAATGTGGCCATGCCCAAATTGGTGAATTCATATCCAAACGATTGAGGTGAACCATATTTTTTCTTCCATCAAGAGTCCATAAAACTGTTATCTTAACGGTGTCGGTTCAATAAAAATGAAATTGAAATTCAATCTAAGATTGGTGAGCTCAAAAAAATTAGAGAAAAACATGTTAAAATCTTAAAATTATCCTACATTTGAAAAATGAGAGTCCTACTCTATTACTTCATCTATTTTTAGGCGGGAGTTGTGTAATATTTAATCTTTAATAAATTATTCTTTTATTTTATTATTATCTTTGTAAGTAGTGTTTGGATTAATCTATTTGCACTTAAATTATTTAGGGAGTTGTGTGTTATTTAATGAACTATTTTTTTATTTTGTAAAAAAAGATCTATTTTTTAATATTATTTTATCATTTGTAAGTGTTCGGATGAATCTATTCACACTTACATTAGTTAGTTGAATTCATAATGTTGACCTTGGCCACTTATCCATTATGATTTTTGTGAATTTATTATTTGAAATTAATATATAATCAAGTCAAACACTCATAATAAGTTAAGGCAAAATTTTCACAATCCATTTTATAACAAGCTAGCTTTTTTTTTTTTTTTTTTTTGGACATCATCATCTAAAAAAAATTACATGCTAGCTTAAATTGTTATTATTTATTTTTGTTAAAGCTATTAGTTAGAAATTCCAATGATATGCAAAAGAAAAAGAAATATGGAAAATAATAATTGGTTACCTTTCATCATCTGAGGGCTTCTAATCCAAATCTCTCCAGGTTGGTTCCTTGGAAGAGAAGCTCCAGTTTGAGGGTTTATGATCTTCATCTCAGAATTTCTCATCACTGTTCCGCAAGCTCCTGATTTTATCTCGAATTTCTCCTTCGCAAATGCTAACGACATCGTCAACACCGATCCCGACTCCGTCATTCCATACCCCTAATATTAACCAAATTAAACTCATCTAGAGTATACATAGTCAAGATGTATATATTATAATAACTCAATTCAACTTGAGAGTCAGGTTGACTTATCGGATTATATTTTTTTAACTTTACTTTTCAAAATTCAAACTCAATAACTCATAAATTTTTAAAGAGAAAGTTAATTTTTAATTTCTAAATTTTGAGTGATTACGATTTAAAATTTGACCAATTTTTTCCTTTGTTTAATTTTAATTTTAATTTTTAAAATAATAAAACTATTTAATATAATGTTGACCGAAATAATGATTATATTAATTTTAAAGTTTTAATTTTAGTTGAATTTAATTATTTTTTTTAAATTACAACTATAAAAATATCGTGTTATTTACTTATTTGTTTAAATGTCTATTAGTTTACTTTTATAGTTGTATACAAAGAATAAAATTGAAACATATTAAAATTCAATTTTGAAAAGACTATCTTAGACTTATAAATGAAAAAGGTAATTATCTAATTTTTAATAATAGTAATAAGAAAAAGTATATGATACCACACAAATCAAGTTGGGATAGTTTAGGTTGATTAATCTCAATTCGTAGTATTTGAGAAAAAATGATTATTCAACTAATTCCTTATTGTTTAAGTTGGATAATCTGGATTAACCGGGTTTGCCATTTTTTTTAAACAACCATAATCTCGTCATCATTTTAACTTAATTAACTTCAATTACCTGCCCGAGAATAGCATTCGGAAGCTTGGCTCGAAACGCATCTTCAAGCTCCTTCCCGAGCGGCGCCGCACCGGACAACACCATCCGTATCGACGACATGTCAGCCCGCTCGACCGCGGGGCTCTTCGCAACCGCGAGCACGATCGGAGGCACAAACGGCGCAATCGTGACCTTATATTTCCTCACCAACTCCACAAGAGAATCAACATCAAATTTCCGTACGATCAAAATCGCCGCTCCCACTCGCAACGAACACATCATGATGGAATTAAGCGAATAAATGTGAAACAAAGGAAGCACGCACAAAACGACGTCGTCGCTTCGGATATATAGGTGCGGATTTTCACCGTCCACCTGTTGCGCCACGCTGGTCACAAGTCCTTTGTGAGTCAGCATAACTCCCTTCGGTAGGCCCGTCGTGCCCGACGAAAACGGCAGCGCCACGACGTCGTTTGGACTGATTTTCACATCTGGCATTTCCACGTCATTTGCGTGAATGACGTGGAAATTACTTGATTCTCCTTCGGTTAATATCACGCGTGTGCCGAGATTCTTTACTTTCTCGGCGAATTCGGGTTGGGTTATGATCAGCTTCGCCGCGGCCGAGGTGGCGTGTTTGGCTATCTCGGCCGGGGTGAAGAACGGGTTCGCCATCGTGGTGGCGGCCCCGATGTAGGAGGCGCCGAGGAATGAGAAAATGAACTGTGGGCTGTTTTGGAGGAGGAGCATGATGACGTCGCCTTTTTCGATGCCGAGCTTGTGTAGCCCGGCCGCGACGCGGCGGGCTATTGCGTCGACTTCGCCGTACGTGTAGACGTCGCCCGTCGCGGCGTTGATTAGGCATGGACGGTGTTCGAATTCGGAGAGTTTTTGGAAGCAGTATGTGTGTAAGGGGAGGTGGTTGGGGATTGGGATGTCCGGGAGTTTTGACCGGAATATGAATTCCGGCGCCGCCATTGGTGGTTGTTGATTTGTTTGAAGTGAAGTGCAAGGAATTATAATTAGAAGAAATTATAATTAAAAAAGGTGTAAGGTGGATTTGATTTTGTTGAGATGAGAGAAGAAATAGATAGCAGCTGGTTGTGGAGTTGGTGAAGTGTTGTAGTTATATAAATAACAACTATGCATTCAAATTAATAAACATATTTAGGGACCTAAAAAGTATCTTTAAATATAAATAAAATAGTAATAAACATATTTAGTGATGGATTTTTATTTTGACAAAACACCTTTTTTTTCTCAAGCATATATTCCATACTGGCTTTTATAATCAGAGAAGAAATAGAAGCCCTACATTGCCACACAAATAAATAATTTTTTTCAAATATGTTTGATTATAACATAAATTTATGTAACAGCAAAGTTATTTTATAGTTGGTAAATAGTAAATTAGTTTCTACACAGACTCACAATAAATTACAATATTTCTATCCTGAATTTGTTTTGATTAAAAATGGTAGATTGCAAATTATAAAATCCATACTTAAATTAGTAATTTTTTTATAAATATGAAATATTTAGTTTAATTGAAACTTATTAATTTAAAATTTTACTAGATTGAAACTCACTTGATTGATATCTATCAATTTTATATTTTAAAATTTTCTAAATTTTTTATGGTAATTTCTTTTTTTCCTTCATTATTTGCTACTTTTAAAAAATCTCATAAATAACAATTTTAGAGAGGAAAGGGCCAAAAGGGGTCATCATCTAAAAGAGGAAAGTTGCTAAATTCCACCGCTAACTTGTAAGACATTGGAAAAGGCTTCCAAGAGGAAGACTTTTTTCTAAATTTATGTCGATTCATTAAAGTGTGACACACCTTAGTTTTAGAATGCTGAATCCTATTCCACATGTTTGAGTAGTGGAGTAGTGGGGGTATAAATATATATATAAAATAATTTAATATATATATTAAGATTTTTTTTTTTTTTTTTTTGATATCCGTGACTGTCCGGGCCAGCTATGCACCCTAAGATCCTTCGTGACCAATTGGGCTACCCCATAATGATTATATGTATATTAAGACTAGAAACGGATCAATAGTATTCTGGATATAAGAGAGCGAAACTTCAATTTGATATCCTTAAAATATATATATAATTACAATAATTAAGAAAATGCTTACAAAATTGCTAATTATTTCATATATCAACAAACTAGTGTGCCTTCATCTTCATTTAGGTTTGCTTGATCATAAGAAATTCATCGACTTAGTCACCTAAGTCAATTCTACAAAGTAACGCTTCCTAAATTATTCTTAGAAACCATAGGTGGAAAACTAAAATTTTCATGTGTATATGAAAATTTATACACATAGATACGTAGCTTTATTTATAAATAAATAACGATCCTAATTTATATATAATTGATGCAAAAATATATACGCATGACAAATGGCAAAGAACATGAAAAGAATTTGTCTTTCATAAAAAAATAAATTTTGTTAGTTTCAATCTGACAGTATCAACTATTAATTCTTTTATCTTCGGATGAAGCTTTCATGGCGTTTTGTTTTTCTATGGCCGATTTTCAATCTATTACGATATTGGTTCGATTGTTTTATATTTTAAGTGAAATCGAAAACTAAACTAATCCAATTGATTTGATAAAGAAAATAAAATCAAACCAATATATAATAAAAGGTAAAACTATTAATTCAATTTTTCTATTTTTAAATCAAATTGAAATCCAATTAATTTGACAAAAGGAATAACTGAATCAATATCCAATAAATATCAAAATTATTGACTTAATTTTTCTTGATTCTTTTTACATTTTAATGTTATTTCTAGTTTAGTCTTATCTTCATTTCTCTCTTCCCTCTGCCCCTAAACCATTGTTCTTAAATCTATCATTTTCATATTCTCTTAAATATCTTTTTTTATTTTTTTTATGAATTTCTTATAATTTATCCTCCTTATTCCATTTGATATAACTAACCATCATGGATTAGTTCAGGTGGCCAAAAAAAATTAAGGTGCACACAATTTAATCTAGACAGTCACGTATCATTCTCCTATATTAAATGTTATATTTTTCACATCTACTTTTCATGTTCCAAATCAAATTCCAAATAGTTAACGAATTAAATCGAATGTGGATTATGAATAAAAATATATTTAACTTATCATACTAATATTTCAAGATTTTTTTTTATATATATATTAATAGTTTTTAAATTATTTACTAAGTCACATACAATCACGACATAGTCTTATTATTACAAAAAAAAAAATTATAGGTCAATCGCCAACATGTTCGGTAGTTTAGCAACATATTTCCATAATAAAAAGTTGCTGATTCAAATTTTTCCAAATTAATGTGAATATCCAAAATTAAAATGAGAGATTAACATAACTAGACCAAACTAGAAAACTAATTGCAACATTAGATATTTATAAAAGTATTTGTAATAGTAATTTTTTTTAATTAATTTAAATTAATGAAAATAGTACATTTACACATTTGACCATTCATTTAGTAGTTCATTTTAGGCGGAAAATATGAAAACCGTCCACATTCCATAGCTATTGCCGAAATTTTGGGGCGTTTTTTTTTTTAACAAAATCGAATCGTGGGAAGACAATTAAGGGTAGTTTTTTTGTTTTCATCTTCTTCAATCTTGTATGCAAGATTTTCAAATTTTCTATACCATTATTAATACCTTCCCTCCATTAAAACACTTTCCTTTTTTAAATGTCAACAATTTTAATTGCAAATTTATCTCTTTTCTTTATTATTTTCCTTTTACGTTTCATGCATTCTCCTATTTTCTCCAATCCGACATTTCTGATTCTTTTCTGGATTTCGTTCTCTCTTTTCTCTTCTCGGCCACTACGGAAATTCGTCGATCAATCCATTTCGACAAGACTGTATATTCACTCCCCATTAATCGTCACTCGAGATGTCTCAGATTGTTCAATATGATTTGATCAATTCATGTTCTGTCATTGATATACACTTTTTTTCATTTATATTACAATGTGTTGCATGTTATATGTAGAACATTTCTTCTTACTTAGTCATGTTTCCACATTATGGTATGTTCATTTTCCTTCACAGATTGACAATACTTGTCCTCATCACTGGTCTCTGCTACATCTTCCTTTACATTCTTTTCAGTACTCGTACCCTCAAAAGTCTACATTTAATAAAGTATAACAATAAACATATGAGCAGACAAAACGATAATGTTGATATTACACTGTATATACCTCAAAGTCAAAGTCAAATAGTACCGTGGTTGCAAGATATTAAATCATATGGTATATTTAAAATTAGACAGTGTCGTCATTATGTGAAGGAAAGAGATCAACATAAGATAATATATAAACATAACTAAGTAGATTGAAAAGTGGTTTTCTACATATGACATGCAACATAGTGGAATATAAAGTTAAAAAATGTACATAAATGACAGAACATGAAATAAATCATACCATATTGAAAAATTTAAGACATCTCGGGAGATGATACACGGATAACGAAGAGTAACCTTCTAACAATGATAAAACAATAAGGGACAGCAAAATGAAATGGATATAAATAAACTGAAATTGACAGAATATACCGCTCTGCCGAAACTGATGGATCGACGAATTCCGGAGGCGAACGAGAAGAGAGAAGAGAGCACAAAATTCAGACAAGAAACATAAATGGCAGATTAGAAGATTGAGGAGGAGACATGAAACGTAAAATGGAACAAAATAAATGAAGAGAGATAAATTTACAAATAATAAATAGAGTTGACATTTATAAAATGAATGTAAGGGAATAAATTAATAATGATATTACAAAATCGAAAATCAAGCATTAAATGCATGTAGGAGCAAAAATGTATTAAAAAAATAAATTAATTTGAAATTTCAAATGAAAAATTAAGTTTGCAAAAAAAAAGTTGAGTGCCTTAATTTGCAATTACTTTTCAAAACAAGTCTAGTTATTACCATTTTCCAATTAAAATATCATGAATTTAAATTACAAATTCTCAATTCTTATTGATTAAAAAAAAACTTTATATACGAGTTAGGGGAATTTGTTCTAGGTAATAGGGGTAAAGGTATATATACATGGTCTAAGTCGAGTTGAGTTGTGGAATTCTTTTTTCAACCAACTCAATCTTTTGGTTGATCTAACTTCCAATCATAGGATTTTTTTTTTTCTTTTGAGACTACCCAATTATAGGTATTAAAACAACTTAATCCTGTATTGTTCGGATTGGATTGAGTTGAGTTCCCAAATTCTATTATTCTCCCCATTTCTCTAAAAAAACTCAATTCTACCTCATGCATATGTAAAAAATAGATAATAATAATACTCTACTTGAACCGAACTTATGTTATATATATTACTAGTGCACATTCCTTACGAATAATCTAAGAACTTATCTTATTCATTAGGTAGTCTGAAATTGCTTGAATTATTGATTATTTTGTAGACCCCTACTAAATAGCAACTTTTTTGTTGTATATTTTAATTATTGCACTTTCTTATGAATATTTTATCTAGACCATTTTCTTTTAGAGAAATACTTGGGTAAGAGTGGGTGAGTATTCCTCTTTTTTAAATATATTTCAATTTTGTCTTTCTCATTCTCTTGATTTACTTGTTGTAATAGTTGAAAATCATTTGAGTCATTAATTGAAGACTAATTGTGACATTAATTCTACAAAATGGATTAATGATGCAATAATTTTATTGTTTAATTGTAAACCAGTCAACACCAAAGTTACATATTCAAATCCGTATTTGTAATCTCGTGATATGATTGAAGATTATATGAAGCTATTTGCATTGATTTTTTTTTTTTTATATTTTGATTATGCTCGTCTCAATTTTCCGTTTATGCACAAATTTCTTCAAAAAATTGTTATATATACTTTTTATTATTATTATTATTATACATCAAAAATTATAGTTTAAGTTATTTATTTCTTTTTTTAAACTTAACCATATTTGGAGTGGACAAACAAGAGTACTATTAAAAAAAAAAATTAAAGATATAAATTCGAAGCTATAAACTTTAAAATACTAAATATTATTATTCATAGTTTTCAAAAAAAAATAAATTATTATTCATACAAAAAATCAAACATTAGAAAAATGAAGATCTATACATTGAGAATATAATCTATCATGTGCATTTTATTTAATTGTTTGTTTATTCTACAGACCTTTTCGAGTCGTAATAAATACATTATTCGACAGCTGTCACCTTGCCCCTTAAGCAAAAAGTCTATTCTGTTCTTGCTAGGAAAAATAAATAATTTTCTTTCCAAACACATCAATTTCTAGTGATATTTATTTTTAGTTGATTTTTTTAAAAGGTAGAATACTTTTACAATATTTTAACAGCATAGTTCTATTTACTTTTCAACTTGACTTGTGGGTTTGAGTGTTTAATTTGACTTACTTTCTCAATAAAATATCAAGTTTAATTAGAGATGTCTATTTTCTTCGTCTCGGCTCAACCCCGCGGTGACCTGCCCCGAACAGGGCGATGAATCCCCGCTTAGACGGAAAATGGGGAGTGAGTCAGGCAAATATTTCTCCAATGACTAAACATGGATCGGGACCAAAAATATGATCCCCGTCCCAATCCCTGCCCCGAATTTATTTTACTTATTTTTAATAGCTCTAATTTTAATTTTATATTAAATTAGTATATATATATATATATATATTTTAAAAAAACAGTATATGTATTTATATATACTAACCGTCTCTATTTCTTTTTTTAAAAAAACACAATGAGTTTGTAATTAAAAAAAAAAGTGATTTTGCACATGGTTGAAAGCAATAACTTCTTTTTCGAAAATTTATTTATTTTGATTTTGAAATTTGTTGAAAACTTATTTAGTAAAATTGTAAATGGATATTATATTCATGTAATTCTTTATAAAAAAATATAGGTAGGACAAGATATAAAAGAAAAAAAAAGTAAAAAAAAAAAATACAATTTATAAAATTGAACGGTGAATAATTTCCGGCGTGGAACCCGATCCCCGCTAATTTCTCGCGGAGAATCTCGCCTCGATAACCGCAAAAAAATGATGAATTTCGCGAGGATGGGGATCGATTTTGCTTTCCCGTCCCCGCCCCGTGGACATCTCTAGGTTTAATGATGCTTTGGCAAAGAACGGAAAAAATAAAAATCATACCGGTTTAATAATTTTCTATTTTTCAAAATTAAAAATTAAAAACACAATTGATAACTCTTTTTTTTATATCTTTTTAAAATCAAAATTTATTAATTTTAATGTTTAATAAAATAAAATAAAACTATTTTAAAATATTACTAATCTAATAAACTTCAAATTTAGGTTTAAACTTTATTTATAGCATGTTTTTATCACTTTTCTAGAATTTGTTTTTAGAAAAAAAAACACACAAATATTAATTTGGGGAATTTGCATGTATATTACAATAAGATAAAAAAATTGAGTAAATAGCAACTTTTTGAAAATATTTGTAA
>JBBMEF010013720.1:0-20772 GCA_037832685.1 Sicyos baderoa | reverse complement strand
TGGGGATTTCTCTATTTAAGAAACCCTCCTCTAAATGAATAATACACAGAAATTATTCCTCTTAATTATTTTCACAAACATATATATGAAATTTCTCTGTCAATGAATCTTATTCAGAATGACATCTTCTATAACCTGCAACGTACCTTTCCAGCTTCATTTGCGGCAGGAAGTTTGCTTCTAGCAACATGTCCATGTTTTCAAATCATTCAAACTATACTTTACCATATTATTTATTTATTTTATTTGTTTATTTATAGGAAACATGGTAACATTTCACTGAACATAAGAGCTCTGATTGTGTGTTGTGTGAGGGTTGTGAGATAAACTTATCTTCTACTGCCTGATGGTGAAGCAGGAATTGTGTTATCTAACTCATCACTAAACTTCATGTAATTTGGTAGGTTAATATAGCGAAGTATTGTTAATGATAAAGCTTTTTTGAGAAATAAACAATTGTGCTGAAACTCCACGTTCAAAACCATTGAAGTTATCCTGATTATTCTAACTGAGATTAATACCCACTAATGTAAGGTTTATAATTGACCTGTTAATAATTTTCGATGCTATTTTTTTGTTGTTGAGAAAGATACTGTACTAAGACAAGAATATTTATCAGTATAACTTTTTTTTTTCTTTTTTTGTTTAATATATATATATATATATATTTATAACTTTATCAGCATAACTTGAACATAGTTTTGCATTATCATTTTATTTCTTTTTGTTTCATGGGTTTCTTATAGTTGGTTTTGTGTTAATTCAATACCATGTGATTAAACTGTTGGTGTGGGGAGTCAAATTGCAAAGGTGGTCCTTCTCTGAGGTTCGAAGGCTTCGCAGTGACATGTGTAAGGTAAGGCATTGATGTTTGACCTAAGTTTATTATTGGATTCTATGCTATTGTTTTTACTTTTCCATTCCTAGAGGCATTTAAATTAGTTCTTACATTGTGATGGTTGATCGGGCATGAGATATTGTTCCCTGAGTATATATTTGTGACTAGATTTTGTGTTTGTTTTTTGGGGGGACCAACTGCGCACTAAGTCCTATTATTTGCATGTTGATAGCAATCGATTACTTAAGAATTATGCCTTTATACTATAAAGCCTATTCTGTAGGTTGCAATAAGCTTCTGATTCTGTCACTTTTTCCTGATAATGACTCTGGCGAATGGTCTATCTTTTGGTTCGTCTGCCTTAATGATTGCCACTTGCAATCCCCCTGTTTTGATTCAGTTAATCAGCTTAGTGGGTCTTCAACCACTTTTCAGATTGTGCTGGGGGCAACTATAAGTGTAAAGGATGATTGCGGGAAAAAATGAAATATGAAATGAGTATTGCGGAAGCAAAAAATCAAAAGTCTGAGAAAATGTGAGAGTGAAACAAATGTGAATATGTTTTTTATTAAAATGAAGAAATTGGTGATACAAAATGTTGTTCAAAAAGTTGTATCACAAAATGTGGTGTTCTCAAATGTGATTTCACAATTGTAGTACCAAAAAAGTATATGTTATGGTGTTACAAACTTTTCCGAGGATTGTTCATTCTTATATAGGTACAAAAGTTGAAATCTCATTAATACAAATAACTTACAACCTTTTAAAATTAAAAATAAAACATAAGTAAATTTAAAAGACAACTTAAATAAAGTTAGATGAACTTTTATAAAAAGAATAATAGTAAAAATTAAAATTAAATGAAAGGAAACTTAAAAATATTAAATTAAAAACTGAAATCAATTAACAAAGAAAAAACTAATTGGAGATCTTTTGGAGTGGCTCAATGGGTCAAAGGGGACCTCAGGGTGCATAAAGGTGATGGGTTCAATCCATGGTGATCACCTACCTAGACATTAATTTTCTACGAGTTTCCTTGGCATCCAAATGTTGTAGGGTCAGGCGGTATGTCCCGTGACACTAGTCGAGGTGCGCGAAAGTTGGCCCGGACAATGTTGAACTTTTTGTAATCGGCTACAATGCCCTCGAAGTTTGTCCTCTCTATTTCATTTATCAATGAAATGTTTCTCTTTAAAAATAAATACAGATGAAATATGAGATAAATACAACTCGACAACTCATTCCTACCGAACCCGAAAATATATGGATTGGGTTGGATTGTTCTAATACATAGGATTGGACAGGTTGGTAAATTGTGACTACCTGAAACCTTGGATAGGTCCAAAAAATCATTCTAACCCAACCAATCTAGACCAACCATGTACACCCTTGTGCAATACCAATTAAAGAGTGGGTTTCCATAAAAATATCGGTACGAGTGTTTTTACTTTTTGGATAAGGCTTTCTAAATACTACACAATTAAGATGGTGTCTCCAGATAGTAATCCAAGTTGAAACTGCAAGTGTCGCCTTAGACATGGGTGATCTTGTGTTTTTTTTTCATTAATCAATTTACATTTATTTGAACTTTACATGAAGCTATTAAAAGGTTCTGAGTATATTTATATTCTTATTGGGAATATTTTCAATAAAATTGTTGAAAATATTGTTTTTTTTTTCTTTCCTCTCCCGTTGCTTCGTGAGAGACATCCTTGGAGGGAAGGTCTCTTTAGATCTTCTAGTTGGAAGATTGAGGGAAGTTATTCTAAATATCTTGCCCTTTAGACTGCTCGCCCCTTTTGATTGATGGGAAATGGGGCTCATAATGAAGTTCTAAGGAATATGTTTTTCTGTTATTACTTGTGTTGAGAAGATGTACTTGCATATGCTTTGAAAAGTGTAATGAATACATTAAATAATTAAGTTTGTGTTAGTCAAATAGCTTAAGCTGTTGAATTATGATAGAATCTACCACACTTTTCTATTAAAATAAAGATAAATCTCTAGAAAGGATCTCCCGTAGACCAACAACTATTTCAATAATCCTAACAATGACCTAAATGCTCCTATTTATAGGAAACCTAGAAATAACCTAATTCACTAATAATGCTCTAATAATTCATAAAAGCCCAATACAATTTAAATAGCAAATAACTAATAACTAATAAATACTAATACTAATATTCCTAATACTCAATGGGTCGGATCGTATCAATACTCCCCCCCCCCTCCCAAGAGCCACCTTGTCCTCAAGGTGTTTCATCTCTGATGCCAGCTTCCGCAGATCCGTCTTCTGGAGAAAAAATTGTCACATCAGCATCCTGGCAATTGTACGCATCCCGAACGACCCACACATCCAAGGCCTGGAGCTCCTTCTTTTGACAACGATGCACACGCACAAATCGTTCATCACAGCGGAAACATAACCCTTTGTCCTTCCGTGCTCGAACCTTAGCTTCAGTGAGCTTTTTAAAAGATGGGGTAACGGTTGTAGTCCTGTGTGAAGAGGTCTATGGGCCTCCCGTTCCTGATACTGTCGATCCTGCTTTAGCCTTGATTGTTGCCGAATTACATCCCTCGTTCTTGGAAATGCTATAACAACAAGTTCTTGAATTCGTTTCAGGAACAAAAAAGGGGCACGGTTCTCATACTGAAGCCATTTTAATGCCTCCCCTTCCAAGCAGAACCCCGCTGCCTCAACCCCTTCATATTCAGTCAGCTTGTTTACCATGAAGTAACGCTCAACCCGTCTCAACCACACCACCGGATCCTCATCGACTAGCCCCTTGAAGACCGACATCTCCAATTTTCAAAATCTCATGTCACATCCCAGTCCCTCCCTTCCTGCAGCTCTCTGACCTCCGCGCTCAAATCTTTCTTCTCCTCCCCAACCAAAATCTCGTCCCGTATTTCGGATATTGTCACCCCAACCACGATCGTTCCAACTGTCATGCGCCAACAACTTGTCATGGCCAATGCGCACCCTCCTCTCCTCCAGAACCCCGTCGCCCCTCCGCTTGATCTTAGGGTCTCCATGTCGGTCGTAATCTAGCCCCCCTAAGTTTCTCCCGTCAGCTGGTCCTGTTTGCCCCACGCAACTCGTACGAACGGGCTCCGACCCCACGCCCCAGCCGTCCATATACAAAAGCCCGCGCCCACATTGCGCCCATCGTCCGCGCTTGTGCTCCAATTCCGCCCCCTGTCGACTCTTATGACCCATCCGCGCCGCTCGAGCCCAATCCAACGCCTGCGCTCGCGCCTGTGCCCCTGCCCGAGCCCAGACCCGGGCCCCCTCCATTCTCCCCCGCGAACCCGCTCGCGCCCCAGCCTCAGCCCCAGCCCTCGTCGTTCGCCTCGTGAACCCACCTGCGCCCCAACCTCGGCCCTTGTCGTTCGCCCCCGCCCGAGCACTAGTCCCGACCCTCTCCGTTCGCCCTCACGAACCCACCCGTGCGCCCACACCCATCACCCTTTGTCCTAACCTCTGCGCCTCTCGTGCCCGCGTACTCGACCCCGCATCCCGTGCACCAGCACCCCCGCTCGCCCCCACGAGCAAACCCTCACCCGCGCGCACCCCCACTCCTTTCCTTAGCCTCCGCACCACTCGCGCCTCCACTCCCCCACAACACTGCCACCTTCTCCCACGTCGCTGCCCTCGGACGCGCCTGCGCCGCTCCCGGCCGCCGTCGACCCGGCTCCCGCGACCGCCGTCAACCCAACTGCCGCAACCGCCGCCGAACCTTCAACGGTAGCCTCGATCAACAGCCCATTCCCATTGTCCGTCTTGTTCATCTCCATCCGCATCTGAAGCTGTCGGGTCAACTGCTCGATTTTTAATTCAAATTTGGAATCCATCTGCTCGAATTTTGACTCAATTCTTTGCCCTAATCGTTGCTCCAACCGTTCCTCCATTGATTCCATCTTTGCTTCTGTTTCCTGTAACTTCCTTGCCAAGTCGGTCGTACCTTCTTCGCATTCTTGAACCCTAGTTTCCATTCTAGTAGAATTCATTCCCGGATCGGAACGGCTCTGATACCAATATGATAGAATCTACCACACTTTTCTATTAAAATAAAGATAAATCTCTAGAGAGGATCTCTCGTAGAGCCAGAATACAAAGACAACAACTATTTCAATAATCCTAACAATGACCTAAATGATCCTATTTATAGGAAACCTAAAAATAACCTAATTCACTAATAATGCTCTAATAATTCATAAAATCCCAATACAATTTAAATAGCAAAAAACTAATAAATAATAAATAGTAATACTAATATTCCTAATACTCAATGGGCCGGATCGTATCAAATTACTAGTGACTTAGCTTAGTATCAAATAAAGAAATCTTATATTAAAATCTCCAGAATTTTGTATTCCTATTTCATACTCTTATAATATGCATGTTAGTTCTTAATTATCAAATTAATAACTGAGTTCATAGGGAGAAATGTTGAGAATATATTAAGGTCATGCTTGACAATCGTTTTATTTTTGGTTTTCTGTTTTTTAAAATTTATGTTTGTTTCATTCCAACTTTTTGATGTTTTTCAACTCCCTTAAAAACACATTTTTATTTCTATGTTAAATTTTAAAAATAAAGTCAATTCTTTTAAAATTACTCTTTGTGTTCAAAATTTTGCTTGGTGTTTGAAAACATTTTAAAAAACATTAGTGGAAAGAAGTGCTTATAAACTTAAGTTTAAAAATATAAAACTGGATCTCAAATGAGGCCCCGGTAATTTAATTTATCATAACTCGAACACTCTAAGCTCTTGGGTCTAATGGTGAATTAACTTGTGTGATATGTGAATTTCTTTTTTCCTTTTTTCCTTTGAGACATTGACTTTGTGTTTAACCTTTATCACCATAGAGGATTGGTCTGTCATCCCCCTTCCCACTGCAAGCATTTACTGATGGGTGAAGTATTTTCTTATATATTTTATGACCTGGGAATTTGGAGCTTTGCTCCACTAAATCCGGAGACACTATTAGCCCGTCCATGGATTGTGGCACCGGGATACATTGTAGGATCGGAAGGGAAATTTTGGATCGCTCCATGGATTGTGGCACCGGGATACATTGTAGGATCGGAAGGGAAATTTGGGATCGCTTGAGAAATTAATCCCCACACCCGCCTTGAACCTGGAACCCCCAAAGCCCAGGCGCCAACCACTGCGCCGCCCTTAGGGAACGAAGTATTTTCTTATATGAACTTGGTAGAAATTCTTTCTAGCTTTATTTGAACAAACAAACGGACGTTTGAAGGCATGATGTGTTTTCAAGGTCCTAGTTATGCATTTGTTTAATATGAAATCTAGAAAATAAAAAGCTTGGGGATTACAAAAGAGGGCAGCATCGTCATTTTTGTGTAATTTAATTGCTCTTGAACTTGTTCCTAAGCCTTTGTGGCCACCTTGTGATATCTGGGAAAAATAAATAACATTTTTGTATTCATATAGTATATCTTTTTTCAGCATATAGCTTATAGTAGTCTAGAAAAGCCACACAGAATTAACTTTAACTTTTGGAAATTCAAATTGAAGAACCACATCTTGACTCAGCCACTTCTGTCTAATGTCAACCTTTCACTGGCATTCAATATATTCTACATCTCCACAACAAAGAGTTCGATTAATTGTCAGACATCATTTGAAAACATGGTTTGTGTTGAATTATGTTAAACCACCAATCAACCCAAAAGCTTAAACTAATGGGTTGGGGTAAATTTAATTATATCAACCAACACTCCCCCACTTGTGTAGGCTTTGAGATTTGAGAAATAGCCTACAAGTGGACTTTAATTTTAATTGGGTAGAAAACGATTTGGCAGAGACTCGAACTTATGACCGCTTTCTCTGATACCATGTTGAATTATGTTAAACCACCAATCAAACCAAAAGCTTAAACTAATGGGTTGGGGTAAATTTAATTATATCAACCAACACTCCCCCTCACTTGTGGGCTTTTTGAAATTTGAGAAATGCCCTACAAGTGAAATTTAATTTTAATTGGGGAGGAAACGACTTGGCAGAGATTCGAACTCATGACCTCCTGCTCTGATACCATGTTGAGTTGTGTTAAACCACCAATCAATCCAAAAGCCTAAGCTTATAGATTGGGGTAAATTTAATTATATCAGCTAACAGTTTGTAATAGAGCTATAGTGAAGTAAGTATATTTGTCTTCCCAAACTGATAAGGCAAGAAAGTGGGATGAGTCGTTGGTAGGCTTGATTGACCAAGATATGAGAATTGGAAAAGGGATGCCAGAAAGAGCCAGATGCAAAAAGAAAGAAAAAATATATGGGAGAAGAAAGCGTAAGAGTTGGCCATCACGTATTCCTTTCTTTATTAATTCAACAATATTTTGGGGTGGGAGGATTTGAACCCATAAGCTCGTGGTTATCAATTCATACATATGTCAGTTGAGCTAAGGTCTGGTTGGCATTTTCCAAGCTAATATGGTAGGAAAAATTGAAACGTATATGTCTGTTTTGTTTAGTTTTCAATAGTCATCTAATGATCAGTTTAGAGGGATCCTTTTGTGGATGGATACACCTATGTACTTGTACCCGTCTCATTGATATTGTATTGATCCAGTTTATTAGAGCCTATCCACAAAGATACAAAGGAACTTTAAGTCTGTAGGGTGAGGCCAAATAAATGTGACTTATCGAGGTGAGGACCTATGTCCATCCACAAGTAAATTCATTTTTTTATTTGGTTGTAGAATGTGACAAGAAAGGCCTTTCATCAATGACATGTACCTTGTTAGAGAAAAAAAAAGCTCCATCATTAGGGTTCCAGAAAGCTTACCGTATATTATGTATCAGTTATCAAAAACTGCACCAAGCTAGCATGCGACATCTTTTTTTACTGATTTGCTTCATTTACTTATTTTCCCCTTTGCTATTGTATTTAAAACTCTAAGGCATAGGTTTATCAACAATGACCTAATCTTGTAAAAAGGTTTATTGCTTAAACTTTGGGTCTCAAACATGTCATTACGATCTTATATGAAAGTCTCTCTTTTTTTTCTTGAAGAGATCTTATATACCAATTCTAACTCACAGTTTTCTTTTTCTATTTTTTTTTATATCTGTAAGTTTTGAGCCAGTTTATCTGTACCTCAACTATTTTCACATGACAATCTGTCTGACCCTACAACATTTGGATTCAAGAAAACCCGTAAGAAATTAATTTCTAGGTAGGCGGCTACCATGGATCGA
The DNA here is from genome assembly GCA_037832685.1 of Sicyos baderoa. Taxonomy (NCBI): domain Eukaryota; kingdom Viridiplantae; phylum Streptophyta; class Magnoliopsida; order Cucurbitales; family Cucurbitaceae; genus Sicyos; species Sicyos baderoa. The sequence goes on along the minus strand of JBBMEF010013720.1, from coordinate 12,703 downwards.
ATCCGTAACCTTTTGATTTCTTAAGACCTTCTTGACCATTAGGCCAATCCATTGTGTTTATGTACTTTTCAATGTCGTTTCTCAATAAAGAGGGGAATCTTAAGAAAATAAGGGGCAGAAGAAGACTGAAATAGTGTAAAATAATGTAACATGTGGTAGTAGGTGGCTAGGTGCAAGTGAGGCTTTTTGTTTATGTAAATATAAAATTTGCTTAAAACTATTATTTTACTTCTAGGGTTAATACAATATACATCTGTAGTCATGTATAAGTATTTAAGTGCCATGTCACTTTTCCATTAATATTTCTAATAAAAAGCTGACTCAAAAAGATCATTCAAAACTATTAAGTAGTACATGTACGTACTACTGTGCTATAATCTGGCTAGGTCACTACTTATTTTGTCACTTAATTAGTAGGTTTGTTATTGTATGGGCTTAAAATTTTGAAACTACTTGTTCATCTATCTAACCTTTCAAGGTCAAGGCAACTTTTCTGAAGACACCATGTGTTTTTAATGGAAACACCTGATTCAAGTTTAACTTGAAATACCTCAATTTAGATATAAATAAACCGTCTTGGCCTTACATTATGTTCCCCAAACGGCAGAACAAGCCAAGGGGCGTAGCTCGGCCAAGACTTTGATAGGGTTCTCTAGAGAAAGAGGTTCTAGATGCCTTTCACTTAGGTTTATCTTGTATTGCGGTTCCTTTTATATTGTAATTTATAATAGAGTTTGGATCTTATCAACTGAACAAATTGCCAACATACCCCTATAGTATGCCTAATAACAACCCTATCAGACTTCTATCGAGCTAAACGCACCTTAACTCACTAACTAAAGGATTTGACAGTCAAGCAACTCGCCAGTTGAAGTTTGGGAAGCCATCTTCAACTCTTCGTAGCAACCAGACTGGTCAGGTTTACGAATAATGGTCCAACCTTAGGAGCCAGGTTCTTGTGCACATATGTGAAAGCCCTGGAGTACAAGTTTTGAATTGCTTTCTCAAATACGGACTTGGATATTGGAATTTTCTTCGTTGGTTCCGTATAAATGTCTCTAAGCTCTCAAACCATACTATTCCTGATTTCAGATGACCAGATGTAACAGCATACTTTATCCATTTACAAGTGTGATATTACTTTGAATTCTAATAATGTGATTAAATGTTAGTCGAAATATCATGGAATTACAGTAAATTTTTCCAGCATCAATCTTCCTTTTTTATGGCTCCTAGGTCTTAGAAGGAGAGAGATGGATTTCAGTATCCATCCTTTTTATGGCTGGGTGTGTTTGGATTTGGCAGAAAAGAGTGGAGTGAAGTGGGGTGGAAGGATTAATGGTAGTTGAGTAATTAACTACTTGTTTAGAGATTGGAGTTGGCAGTGCTACAGTGATAAATTTGATGTGGAGTTTGATGTAGGGTTTGGTGGATGAAGGGTTTGATGGGTGGTTGTTTACCACCAAATACAAATAAGGGAGTTCTAGAAGACGTGCTCGTCTACCAAAAACAAACACCCCCCATAATTTTATTTGAGAGATGGAGTCAGTCCAGGAACATATGAGAAAGAGTATAGGGTATAAGAAAATTGGAAAGAATGGTGCACAAGGAGATTTGACTGCACGAACCAACTGTATGAATTTTTTTATAAACAAATCATCCTATTCAATTATTTTCTCATCCAGCCATCATATTTCTTCTCTTCCTATCTCTAACTTGGATAGAATTTTCTTACTTTACAAAACAAAAATCTCCAAAATTAAAGGAGAGCATGTGTGGGGATGATGGATTTTCATATATAACTTTGATCCAGCCTCAAGTCTAAAGAAAACTAGAGTTACATATGTATAATTATTTAAATAGAGGAAATTTAGAAAAATACCCAAAATTCCAATGATTTTTCCAAACCCACTTGTCATATTAGCTCCCAACTGACTTCAAGAACTTGTTCAAGACCAATGATTGGAATGGGACTTAAAAAGTGAAACCTAGCTTAGCTTCTGTCAGTTGTCATTGACTGAAGAGCATTAAAAAAAGAAAAAAAGAGAGAGACTAGGCTAGAGATTTATGAACATTTCTTTTGTACTGTAAGACAGTGCAAGGACTGATTTTGTCATTTTCTGTACTGAAAAGGGAGAGAAGAAAAGAAAAGAAGAGAAGAAAGAAAGAAAGATATACTTAGATGTCTCGAGGGTCAACAAATATCCCTGCTGAAGACGGTGGAGATTTGATCCAATCACACTCTTCCCCCTGAAAATCTGCCAGTTTCTTGATGCACCATAAATCATTCCATGAAAATCTCCTCCAATGGGGGATGGATTCTCTCACAGGATCCTGTTGGCCTACTTCTGTCACCACCGCGCCACATCCGACATCGTCCTTGGCCATGTTATGCACGAATGTGCATAGCGACTTCATGAGCCGTGGTCCGTTAGTTCCTCTCATGGATAGTCCATACAAGAAATACAGTCCAAATTGGCTAAATACATCTGGAAATGATGGCAATCTCAACCATGGTAGCCATGAATCCAACAACCTACTCCCCATGCAACATGCATAAGTTAGCTTGGACACTCCCTTGACCTGCATCTTGAAAACCTCCTTAGTGTTCCACACGCTCAAGATCGCAAAACTCTGAGGGAGGATTCCTGTTTCAGGGTTCCATTTAGGGAGCAGCTTCTTCGGAACCGCCATGAAAGTGCCCAAGTTAAGGTTGTTGGACAAGATGGTGTCGATGTCTGTGGCGAAGAACTCGGCATTTGCAAAGAGATGGCGATAAAATTTAACGGCAACGTGCGGAGGAATGCGGACGATGGCGATCCCTGAGCCTATTGGCTTGTGGTGGGCGTGGACAGGCTGAACTAGCACTGTGGGGGATCTGAATTTTGTGTATGAGAACTTTTGTGTAAACAAGTCTATGCAGGGCTGGTTGGTGCAGTCTGTTGCTATGTATGCATAATCTGCACCCATTCGCCTGCACCATTCTTCTAGATGTTGAACTAGTTTCGTTCCAACTCCAAGCCTCCTGCACAGCGCAAACGTTTAACAATGTTTCGAAATTCTGGGAATTTCTGTTAACTTTTATCTTGTGTTTAGGTTTGATCATATTTTCTTCTTTGACTAGCACAGGTGTTTCATATAAGAAACATCAAGTGATAGAGAAAGATAGATAGATAGTGAGAGAGAGAGAGAGAGAGAGAGGAAAGGGAAGTAGATTCTAGTGGACCAATGCTGTCAGGATTAAGCAAATTCTTGTGGACCAATATGTGTTTAAAGTTGAAGGAATATATTTTTATATCAAGAAGGAACAAAGAGAACAAACATGTTGTCTTATTTTTATTTGAATGGTATGCTAGTCCCCTCTATACGTGTCCAATAAGAAGCCAAATAGTTGGCCACATAAAAAGCCTTGGCTCTTATTTTTCCTAGATACCAAGACATATCGCTTTACTTTATGGTGGAACCTGATCCATATTTTATTTATTTATTCATTATCTCTCCTTTTTTGTTTCTTCCATCATATATTGTTGGAAGTTGGAACAGAGTGCTTTACTGTAAAAGGGATCAAACCCATTTCATTTTCAAGAGCTCCAAATTTAAATTTTGAAGTTACAAACTAATAAACTGATAAAAGAGAAAAGATAAACAGTTAAGAGGGAAGGAAGTTGTTGAAATGTGCTTAATCACCGATCTAACTCGGGTGGAACTGTGATAAATTTAATTATATCAACCAACAAAAAAATAGATTAGGGAGAGTGAGAAAGAGAAAGAGACCTGTGAGTGGTAGAGACCCTTAAGCCCAAAATATAAGCCAGCTTTTGGACATGATGAGAATGTCCCGTTGTCACATGTTTGATACAACCTCTTATAACTCCTACGATATCTCTTTCTTCTCCATACTCTGCAACCTGTCACACAATTCCCAAAAAAAACACCTGATGAGAAATTAAAAATATCCCAAATGAAAACCTTACCATATATAGATATGCATATATACATATCTTTATGTGTTTATATAGTTCAAATAAATGCATCATTTTCACTAGTTGATTGCATGTCTATGTGTATTGTATTTACCAGCATGACGTGCAAAGCAAAGTGTCGAATGCGGCAAATAGGATCGCCAAGAAGATCAGTGAAAATCGAAGGCTTCCCTTTCTGTCCAACATCGCACTGCCTCTCCATCTTCTCCACTTTCACCTTATCCTTCTCTTCACAATATTCTCTCACAACAACCAAGTTTCTATTTTCCTCTTTGTTTGACACAACTTGTAGCCTATATTCATCAGCTATCTTCAGCACCATAGTTTTGACAGAGGAAGCTCACCTCTACTGAAAAACCTCTTAGGATTGTGTTTGGAGCTTCCACCCCACTATATCTCCATATTTATATACCATTTTAGAAACCTCTAATTATGTGGGTCTCACCTTATGTTGTGTTTCACCTTAATCCACGTTTTCCCACTTAGGTCTCTATTAATCATAGCTTTAAGATGGATTCATATTAATAATGTTTTCCTAATGACTATGATTAACCAGGTGGATTTAATTATTTCTTCAATTATTGTTTCATTAGCTACTCATAAGCAACGCACCTTTATATTCAACTAGAATATAAGGTTAGAAAAAAGAAAGATACTTGAAAAAGTCTCTTGCATTTATATTTTAAAGTCACTGGTGGCTATGATGAGACCTTCATGATGGTGATAGTGATGGTGATGGTGATGCCAATCATGATCAAAAGCTATAGTCTTTTAGCTCTTCTACTAATCAGCTTAAACTGGTCCAGGTGCAGTTTTATTTTGGTTCAAGCTGTGTCAATAACCTATGTTGTAAGATGCATCCTCTAAGTAACTAAGAAGTGATAGGTTCAATCCATGGTGACCACCTATTCAGGAAATAAATTCCTATAGATTTTCTTGAAATTCTAATGTTGTAGGGTCAGGCAATGTATTCTGTGAGAATGGTCGAGTTGCGCGTAAGTTGGCTCAGACACTCATAGATATCAAAAGAAAATATGTTAACAAGATGTGTCCTTGAGCTATTCAAGTGGTCATGGTCAGATCTTAAGGTTCTTCTTTTGTACAAGTGCAGTTGATGTCAAAACTATTGTCACGTTTGAGTTTGAACCACATATGAAACAGGATTGAAAGGACGATTGGTGAGAGAAGTGAATTGGGATACATTCAAATTGTCTGGAGTGGGCCACTATATAATATTAAATATAGAATCTGAAAACTAACTTGATATGTTCCATGTATGAAATAATGTCATGTGGGTGACATGGTAAATATTCTTAACAGTTATTTTGTACAAGAATACTTGTCCTTGGACCGTGAATTAAGTTATCTTGTTATATACTACACAAGTGGTAAAGATTTCAATTCTAAGGGAATGTGTGGATCATGATTTGAATAAGCCTAAGTTCATGTAGCTTGGAGTTGGAAAGTTTGAGTTTATAACGTACACTTGTTTTGAATTGATAGTTCATAAAAATGCATAGTTTGCAAAGTTGGTATAAAGGTTTGAGTCCATGTAGTTTAGTTTCATAAACCTACAAATCAAACGTAGCCTTGTCTTCAAACACCCTTTAGTTTTGTAAGTTCAGGTATTACCAATGGCTCAAAAGACAAATATATTTAACCACTTTGAGTAGCCTGGTGGTCAAAAGGACATTGTGGGTTCAATCTATGTTGGTATGTCCCATGAAAATAGTCGAAGTATGGGTAAGTTGGCTCGGACAGTCACGGATATTAAGAAAAAAAAGCATGAATATGTCTATATTAATATATATATTCTACGTCTCAAAGTTTACGTATACATCTTTGAGAGACAAATTCCAGAAGTGATGGGTTCAAACCATGGTGGTACCTGCTTAGGAAACAATTTCCTACGAGTTTATTTTACATTCAAATGTTGTAAGGTTAGACGGCATGTCTCGTAAGAATAGTCGGTGCAGGTAAGCCAACTCAAACACTCTCAAAAAAAACTATACAGCTTTGAGAGACTAAAATAATTAGTTAATTTGCATAAGCTTTGGAGGGTGTGTGAATGGTCTTGGGATCATGAGATGCGTGCTTCTCCCTTTGGCCAATTATTGGTGGAGATGGAAAAAGGAGAAGAGAGCATAGCATGCCTTGTGAGACTGCTAAGCATGTGCCTGCCTTGTGGCCTTCATCATCAATTTGCCATAACTCTCCTTTTCTCTCTCTCTTTCTTTCTTTTTTTTTTTTTTTTTTTTTTTTACTAAATTTATCTTCTCTAGAATAACAAGTTTTCATGTCATTGCAGATAACAAGAATTCAGCAATATCCATAAAGTTGGATAGCAAAAACCAGGTTTGCCTTTTGAACACTTTTGAAAATTCTAATTCAGATAAGTTTGCTTAATTTGAGCCTATATTTGAACACTAATAATGCTGATATAAACGTTTCCATTTAGGGGAAAAGGGAATTTCATTTCAAACTTTGGTACATGTCACAATTATTATTATTTTTTCTTTTCACAGACATGGCTCCAAAGACAAGAAATAAAATATGGTTAATATTAGAATCTGAAAGCAAAATCAAAGGGGGTGTCAAGATGAAAGTGAATAAATTGTCATTTTCTGAAATTTGTTGGGTTGTGCAGTCTAATCAGTAAGTTAGAATATGAATAAAGTGTCACATAAATTATAGATGGGAAAGATCATAAATTTATGTTGACTTAATTGTCTAGGGTTATTGAAGAAAATAAAAGATGTTAGGATACGCTCGAAGTTAACATCGATTAAAAGGACAATTCATAGATTTATATATCACAATAGGGGTGATTTCGGTTCGGTTTTTGTCGGTTTGTACCAATCCAACAACCGAACTGATATCCTCGGTTTTTTAAAAATCGATCCGATCCAATGTCCAATATAGCATGGAACCATTGGATCGGTTTTTAATTGGTTCGGTTTTCAATAGATCCGATCCAATGTCCAATAAATCGAAAGCTTAATTTTTATAAAATTATGACAATTCATTCTATTGTAAAGAAGAAACACTCTCATTCACTCCCAATTAATTTAGAGGGAAATAGAAAGTAGGGGTGATCTCGATTCTATTTTGGTTGATTTTGGGTCAAAAACCGAAAGAAATAACCAAAAACCTTTATTTTGGTCAATAATCACACAGTAACATGTTTCTCTCTGGACCTTTAATTTGTTACTAGACTTTTTTTATTATTTACTAGCCTTTTGTATGCTCTTGTATTTCTTCTATATTCCATCATACCTAATACTTTCATTCAACCCTCATAATTTAGGTCATCTTAAAATATTGGCCATGCCCAATTTGGGTGTGAGAAAAAAAAAAAAATCTTGTGAGTGATTATGAGTAATATCTGTTTTTACTTTGTTCTCTCCCTAATGGAATCGACATCAATGATTTAAGATGCAAGTTTGTATAAATTCTTGATCCTATTTATTTTCTGAATTGATTAATCAACCTTATCAATAAGTATATAGATTCGTAATCCTTCATTCTTGAGCACTCAAATATGAGAGAACTTTTTTATTAGATCGTTGATGTTGATTCCATTTTTTAACATCTATATGTCCCTTGATCAACTTGTGAGCGCCTCATTATTCTTACGAGACAACCTTCGAATCCTAATAGAGTTGGTAAATCAAAGAAACGAGTAGAAAATTAATTCATAATAACCGCTAGATTCTCAAAGCTCTTATTTGACCACTAAAACAACCCACGACCTATATATTCTCTCATAAAGGTTTCTTTAAGCCTTATTAATTTTATAAATACCGAATGCGAAGAGAATGAGAATTTCAATCTACAATCAGGATTTGAAAGCTACTCTTTCTCCATTCTTCGCCTTTATAATCATATGAAATCTCGAAAATGCATTTATGAAATCGATAAATATACCAAGTTCTACATGGCCACTAGTAAGAAGAATTCCTCCTAGCTAGCTATAGAGTTTTAACTTTTTTTGTTTATTGAAAAGCCTAGCTACCTAAAGTTGATATGGTTTTCATTAGGTATATTGATTAAAAAAACATAAAATTCAAACAAAAAAAGAATAGTAAGATAATGAATCAAAAGTAGAGCCGTCACCAACATTATAGACTTACATTATTTTACTATCTGAAAGAGAACTCCATTGGATGTATCTGTTTATGAATATCTCCATAAAATGCTCTCCATGTTTTGTTTTTCATATTTCATATACACATTATTCTCTTGCATAAAGTTGAAAGAAAGAAAAAAAAAAAAAAAAAAAAGTGAAAAAGTTGAAATTATTTGCAAAATTATTTAGATTAATATATTCTTGTTCACACGGCACTTTTGACAAGCATTATATTATAATGTGCCCAAATATATATTAAGTTGTTCTCTTAGATATTTTTTTATGCATTTCTTTATTTGTTTTAGCTTTTGAGATTTCTTCGAATGTTCTATATCTTTCCTAATTTTCAATAATTAAAAATAAATAAACATTCTGATTGGTTATCCACGAAAAACCCATATGGATGAATCTTATATGTTCAAACAAATTTAATTAATCAGGGATTAATGTAAGTGTGACATCATATATTATGCAGCTGGTTTCTTTTTTATTCATAAATTTATTTGATAATATGGGGATTTTCTTTGTGTGGTTGTTATTCTTTGGCTTACGTTTTTGATTAAGATGACATGTAAAATATTCGACTGCAAGATTTATATAATATTTTGCAAAGAACAATGTTGACTAGCTAGGGTATATATTCTACTTCAATGTTCATTGTGTGTTTTAGAAGCCAAGAATGTTTTTTTAGGGCAAAGAAAAGTTTAAATTAAATTTGTCTACAAATTTTTGGGATAGCTTTCTATTTGTGTTTTGAAATTGCTTTTGAGAATTATGATGAGATGTTTTTGTACAATCTCCTAAGTTTGGATGGAAGAACAATTTTATCAATTTTGAAAAGTTGGATAAGTTTCCAAACGTATTAAGAGAATTAGAAATAGTTTCACCCGATGGAGAGAATTTGCATTGTATACCAATTTTTAGTTGTAAAGAAAGTTATAGGAAATTAATTTCTAGATAAATAGTAAGTATATAGATTTTAAGTAGAGAATTTGCACTGTATACCAATTTTAGAACCCTCTATTAAAATTATAACACATTTTTATCAAAAATTGGTGTATAACAAAATTCCAAGTGATTGATATCAATCAACAGTGTTTGATTGTTATCAATCAGTTTGTTAAGTGATTGAGCTTATCAATCAATTACCATATCAATCACTTGAAATTTTGTTATAAACCAATTTTTGATAAAAAAAAAAATGTACTATAGATACAATTTTTTACCCCATTTTTGTTATACATGAAAAATTCTCTTTTAAGTATTGATTAATTGATAATGATCTTTTAAATTTCCATTTTAATTGTTATTTTTATAAATAAAATCCATGTAAGCAACGTAATAACTCCATCATCAATTTATTGTATTTTAAAATTAACTTGATCATTATCCTAGTCAGCATTCCGTTATTTACTAACGGTTTCGTTATCTCAAGGACTAAAATAGAGTATTATTGAAATTTGAGTGATGAAAGTGCTTAATTTTGAAACATAAGGACCAAAATGAAATTTTAATCAAAAGATAAGGACTAAAAAGATAGTTTTCCCAAAATTTAATGATTGGATGGTTAATAATGGTTTGGCTCTAAAAAACAAGTAACCAATTATAAGAGTAAGATAAACAATTAACCAATTCTAATTTTAATTATTTGTAAATGGATAACTGGTAAATTTAAATTTAGTGAAAGTAGGTTAAACTAATTAATAATTGATATATAGCCGGCCAAAATAAACATAATTTCGGTATATGATTTTGTAATCAAATAGATTAGAGGTTTGAAACTCCTTATTTTTAGGTATCGTTGAATTAAAAATAATAATAAAATTGATAGGGATTTTTGACAAAAACTCTTCCATCTTAAATATTATTATTTAAAACAACAAATTAACTCATTATTATTTTGCTTTCAAAAAAAGAAAAAACTAATTATTATTTTAACATGCTTATTAATTGATTTTAGATGATTGGAACTCATAATTTGTAGGCCGGAATCTCTTTACCAAAAGAAATTTAATTTGATATTTCAAAAAAAAAAAAAAAAAAAATTGAAGCTGAACTCCAAACTAATAAATGGATTAGGTTCATGCTTAGTGAATTTGATTCATAATTTAAAGAGAGTACTTTAGGCCCATCTAGGCTCGATCCATTTTTACAATTATATCATTGTGTTGGTTATTTGCTTATTGTTATTTTTCTATTTTATTATAGAGTTTTTTTTTTTTTTGAGGAAATTTATTGTTATTTTAATTTTTAAGTATGTTAACTAAAATAAGCTAACATTTAACTAAAATCACAAATTTGAACATAACTCATTCTTAAAACATCTGCAATACTTCTTTAATTGACATGTTTTACCTTCTCAATCATATTTTAATTGAAGTCTTACAATAATAATTATAATAACCCAAATGTTTATAATAACAATAAAAAAATTAAAAATTAAAAAGAACCAGATACTTATAATTCTCTAGCACTGTAGTACATCTCCAGTCATTGTTAAGCTCTATTTTTGGATCAAAAGTGTCATTAGTTTAAATAAACTTTTTTTTAGTACAAGATGGATAAAATGGATCACAAAACCTACAATGAGAGTCAAATATCAATTTCAAGGATCGAATATTAAGTTACCGGCCTTTTCAGTAAATAAACAACATTAAGATATCACACATAAAGACTAGGTTTTATCAAATAAAATGTCACTTAAGCTAACCTTATGTTCTTACAGTATACTATTTATTGAATTGAAATAAATAAATAAAATTTACTTAAAAAAAAGACTAACACTAAAGGTTCATTTGCAATCATTGAGTTTTGAACCAAATGGCCTAATAAAGATCTTCCAATAAAATTTTAAAATGTATCACATGAATTGACATGGTTGATTAAAAACAAAATAAACACATTAAGTTGTTTTGATGATCACATTTTGTAGGGTCTCAAACATTTTTCTATACAATAAAACAAATACAATTTGGTATCATAAATTTAGACTACAAAATACTTTTAAGAAATCATTTTTAATAAACCCATGCCTATAGTCTCTTGAAAAGTATGCACTTTTTTTTTTTTTTTTTTTTGACATAGCACATGATGTTTTTTAGGCCTAAACCTGAATTAATGTTTTTAATAAGCTACTTCTGGTTATTCAAAAATAAATTAATAAAGAAAATAGTCTAGTAACTTATTAAAGGTTATTAACTTTAAATTAAAAAAAATGGATGATGGTGGTAAACATGATAGATTTCCCCCTAGTCTTTTTAATAATAAAAGAAAATTAAGAAAACAAAGGCCAAAGATGACTTCTAATCAAACCTACTAACTTTAAATTATCCAAGTGGGAGAAGATAGATGATATATTTTTGCATTGTTTTTATGTATTAATAAATTATATTGTGAATAGTGGCAATGATGAGGACATAATCAACTTCAACTTTTAAACCCAAAAGTTAATGGAAAAACATTCCACATTAGAGATAGACATGAACTTCCCAACAACTTGTGTTGCCTTATTCTTTCTTATCATTTATTTTTTAATATTATCAATGGTCAATTTGTTTTTAGTTCTAGTATAAACTTAAAAGTGAACTTTTTTTTCCCTTCATATCTACCCTCTTAGAATATTCACAATTTTCTTGAAATTGTTGTTTTTTTTTTCAACCAACAAAGTTTTTTTTTGCCTATTAACCCTATCTTTAAACTATTAATTAGGTACTACACTATTTTTTTTTCTTCGATAAACTATTAATGATACATAAATGTTGTCAACAATAAAATAGATCATGTCATATTTAATTATGAGGTTTTTGCAAAAATAGATCAAATTGATAAAATATTTACAACATTAGATAAATTTAAAAAAAATTAATAATCATAATTAAATATACAGTATAAAGTAATATTTTTTATACTGAATAACTAATACATAATACAGTAGGATGAGTATTATTTATATTGTATATTTAATTATAAATGCTAAATATTTTCAAATTTACTTAGATATGTAATTATTTTGTAAAATTAGACTATCAAGTATAATTTATCTTTAATTAATTCTTATCTCTATAGCTTAACATGAATAATTAGATTTTCGTTTTACTAAAGTTGCTTAGATTGTTGGTATTTAATTTTTAAACTTTTGAACCAAATCAGAAATGGAGGAAATTAGGGGCCCGTTTGGTAACACTCCCGTTTTCTGTTTCTTGTTTTTCAAAAATGAGAAACAAACTTGTTTGGTAACTGTTCCCGTTTCTCGTTCCCAAAATTTACAGAAACATTTCTAATATTTGGCTCCAAAATGGAGTTTCTCCTGTTCCGTTTCTGAAATTTTCTAAATATTTCTTCAGTTCCGCTTGTATTCTTATAAAAGCGCGTTCATTTATGTACTGTGGTGTGGTGGAAAGGTTTGTGAAGGGTAACTCTCACATCCCAGGTTCAAGCCTCTAAATTGCATTTTATTTTTTCAGTCCACATTTCATTTTTAATTTGGTCAAATATATTATTTTAATTTATAAAATCATAATATTAATATTCTTATTTTATTTTAGTTTTAATATAATAACTATTCTACTTCTTTTTTATATAAATAATTTAT
>JBBMEF010013699.1:0-20778 GCA_037832685.1 Sicyos baderoa | reverse complement strand
TGCTTTTTCTGGCCTGTTTGGCGACTGGGAATGGAGTAATTTTGACTCAGTTGAGTTCCCTTTTGACCGTTTCCTCTGATTCATCGATCTCATTTGCCATTTATGAGTTCAATTTTGATGGGTTTTTGTTGTTGTGTTGTTTGTTAGTCAAATGGGTCTGTGGCTGAGATGATGGTGCCTTTGGTTGGGGAGGGGAAAATGGAGATGAATGAGACTAGAAGGAGACTTGGGAGCTTCCAATTTTGAGGAAATAAAGGAGGAAGAAATCATGGGTAGAACTTAGAAGATGAAAGCAAAATTGGGGTGAGAGAGGAGAGGAGAGAGGAAGAAAATGAAATGAATAGAATATATTTTTATTCTTATTTTATTGCCAACTCATCAAAATTTTAACCATAGTTTATTTTATTTTAATTTAAGGACCATTTTTAAGTTTTTTACAAAGTTGAGAGACTAAAATTGGACTTTTGAAAGTTTGGGGACCAAAATGGAATCAAAGTCATAGTTGAGGGACCAAAATGGTATTTTAACCTAGATATTATTTTCACTCATAAATATAATACACAAAGTTTTTCTAAAATATAGATTCACACATTACCAAGTTAATTGGAAAAAAAAATAATAATAATAACAAATAAAGTCAGCAACGGAATTCGAGTCGGGTTACCGACACGGATTCGGGTGCACGCAAAGAAAACCCGAACCCACATGAACGTGGGTCCCACTACACGATATTCTTTCCTTACATGAATTCTTTCCAAATAACCGTCAGATTCGCAGCCGGATTCTCTTTTCCGTTACAAATTTTCCGGCGACGATACAAAAACCTAACGACGAACAACAACAAATTTCAATTTCTTCTTCATCTTCTTCATCTTCTTACAGAGCTTTCAAGCTATGGGGAAGGATTACTACAACATACTGAAGGTGAGTCGAAGCGCAACTGATGAAGATTTGAAGAGAGCTTACAAGAGATTGGCCTTGTTCTGGCACCCAGACAAGAATCCTTCAAACAAGCAAGAAGCCGAAGCCAAGTTCAAGCAAATCTCCGAAGCTTTCGATGTTCTCAGCGATCCACAGAAGCGTCAGATCTACGATCTTTACGGCGAAGAAACCCTAAAGTCCGGCAAGATTCCGCCGCCGACGCCGCAGGCCGCGTCCTCCTCCGCCTATTCTCCGACGTACCAGCATTTTCAACGGAATCCTCCTAATACTTCCAATTTCAAGTTTAAACCTAGGGATGCCGATGATCTTTACGCGGAGGTTTTCGGATCGGACGGCGGCGGCGGCGGGGGGTGTAATAGCGACGGCGGATGGAAGGGGAGAGGGGTTAGGGATGCGTTTGTTAGGTTTAGGAATGGGACGGAGAATGGGAGGAAGGTTGCTGCTGTTGAGAATACGTTGGCTTGTAGCTTGGAGGAGCTGTTTAAAGGCGCTAAGAAGAAGATGAGGATTTCCAGGAATGTTTATGATGTTTCTGGGTACGTTGTGTTGTTTTCATTTCACTCTTTTGAATATTTCTATTAAATGTTTCTGTTTGATATTTGGATTTTGTTCTTCGTTATGTGTCATTTGGATTAGAAGATTGAAGAATTTGTGTGTCAATTCAGATATAGAATGTCTACTTCTGATTGTCCTTTAGTCCCCTTTGTCATTCTATTAGAATTTCATGATTCAATCATAGTTGACTTCTTGTGCATTGGGTTATTGGTTACAAGCATTTCATAGAACTCTGTGATGGGCACATTTGTTTTTTGTAATTTATGATCTGTGCTTGGACTATTATCAAGAAAATTTGTAGGAAATTAATTCTTGAGTAGGTAGTTATCATTGAACTCATAATTTCTTAATTTCTCCGAACTCTTTTGATCATTAGTAGACCAATCCATGATGATTCGCGCACCTTGATTAGAAGGATTGGTGGATTTCATAATTTGTGTGCCTTTTTCTCATAAAAAAAGAAGCTATTGCTTAGTTTTAACTGCTATTTTTCAATGCATACATCGCTGCGTAACTCTTGAGCCTGATATATTTCAGGACAGTAACGATGTTTTAAACAGTTATTGTCGCTGATACCTCTCTTCGGGAGCAAGACCCAAATTTTAGCATTGAAGCATATGCCTTTGGGTCATAGCTTCTTGTTAATAGTCGTGCTAAACATTGTGGTTTGGAGATTTTGAGTCCTGACTCCTAATATTAATTTTTTTCTCTTTTCTTTAGAGATGAAGTAAAAGTATGATGAAGGAATTTTTTTAAAAAAATTAACCAATACCTGTCCTTCATTCCGAATCTTCATTGACTTATTTTCTATTGCTTTTTATTATACTCTATTATCCTCTTGACTAGCTTACGTGTACTTCGACTTTTCTTATGGAGAAAATTGTCTGACCCTAATACATTTGGTTGTTAAGTTAACTTGTAAGAAATTAATTTCTAGGTAGGTAACCTCCATGAATTGAACTCATAATCTCTCAACATTTTATGATTTACAAACCTTTATTTGACCACTAGGCCAACTCACGATGGTTTATCGGATTTCACATCTCCAACATTGTTTTCCATTATTATTTAAAACCTATCACGTTTCTGGATTGTGCTGTTATAAAGATAAATGATATACTGTCCAAGGCATATGCAGGCATCTTAATGAGTGTAGTATAGGCACAAATTCTTGAACAAGTTTGTGTTTTTTTGCCTTGGTAGTCTAACAATTGTCTCACATGCATTCTTTTACCTTCTGTGACAGCTAGCTTTAGAAATGTCATTCTTTTACTTTAGATCCATTCTAATGTGGTTATTCTGAAACTCAGATGGTTATGAATCTGATTGAAACCAATACTTGGATATGGTGGTTTTAGTAATGTTTGCCATGGGCCCAGGCTTAAATGTGATATTTTTCATCCTATCGTGGAAGAAGTTTCCTTAAGGTTTTTATAACTGATCTGACGTTGATCAATTCTTTTGCAGCCAATTCCGGACAGTCGACGAGATATTGACAATCGATATAAAACCAGGGTGGAAGAAGGGGACGAAGATTACTTTTCCTCAAAAGGGAAATCAAGAGCCTGGCATCATTCCAGCAGATATTATATTTGTAGTGGATGAGAAACCACATGCTACATACCAGAGGGATGGGAATGATCTACTGATGAACCACGAAATAACGCTGCTCGAATCACTCACAGGTAAAACTCTTCAACTTACTTCTCTGGATGGAAGGAATCTCATGATCCCTATAACAAATATTGTCAAACCTGGTGATGAGATGGTTTTGGCAAATGAAGGGATGCCAATCTCAAAGGAACCTGGGAAGAAGGGAAACTTGAGAATCAAGTTTGATGTCAAGTATCCATCAAGGCTTACTACAGAACAGAAATCTGATCTGATAAGAGTTCTTGGTGTAGTTTCGTAGCATAACACTCGAGAAAACGATTTTCCCGTATTGACTGACACATAGATAACATATTATTCCCTGTAAATACAAGCTCTGGACGGCCATGAAGAATGTGAAATGTTGCTAAGTTTTCCCTTTGTTTTGGGTTGGGGGTTCATTTGCTTGCGAATGAAGTTTTTGGTAACTGGCAGGCATAGAGGAAGCATTAGATCAGTATATATTATTTATGGGGTATATCCACTATGATGATTTTAGACAGAGTAGTGTTTTGTTTTTCACTTTGAATTGTTAATTTTTTGGGGTAAATTTGTTTTTACTCTGTACCTGTGAGAATTTTTAACTTCAAACTTTTAATCTCATTAAATTGAAATCTGAACTTGAATAAGTGGTGAAATTAATGTCCTATGCTGATTATATAGTTGTCATTTTTCTTTTCTTTTTTCCTTTTCCTTTTGGGTTTGGATATTCTGATATTGGATCTGGGCATTGTTTTGGTTGAGTTTTGTTTTTCTTTTTGTGGGATTTGTGTTTTGTGGCTTGATCTATGTCTTTTTTGAGTAAACAACATTTGAGGGTAAAGTGATTCGAACCTTTGATCTCTTGGTCATAGACACATAACTTTTGTTGGCTCTAATTGTTCTGTCTTGATTCCAAAAGGTTGATTTCACCACTTATTCAATGTTGAGGTTCAATATGATGAAATTGAAATTTGATTGTTGAAGTTTATTTTTCAGAAAGAGTTCTTGAGTTTTTTTTTTTTTGTCTTCATCATATTGCTCTTTTTCAAATGAATTAAGTTACTAACTCCATTATGAATAGGACAAACTGAGCCTTGATGATAACAGCACTTTCCACTTCTGAACTAACTACTTAAAATGAAGTATTTTAGGCTCAACTTTATGATTATGATGATTTATTATCTTGTTAAATTATTGTTTGATTCATCTAAAATCATTATTCAATTGGACATTTCAATTCCAATCTTTTGGTAAATTCATAAAACATAAGCGCTACCAAAATGGTGGTATGTCTATATTATAGCCCATCGTCTAACCTAAATAGTAATATATTGTTATTATAGTTTCAAAAACATGTAGCATAAAATTAAAAAATATACACTAAAATTATATTACAAATAAATCTACAATATACATACCGAAAAAAGACAGATAGTAATCATCTTTCTTAGTTTCCAAACTACTCTTTGCTCTAATTATTTTATTTATATTGACTATTTGTTCTAATTGATGTTAAATTTTCTGCTGGTAACGCATTTTTGTGAAAAAATATGATATTTCCCCTCCTCAAGTAAGCCATAAAACTATCGAATGAGTCAGTTGTGCAATGATTTCATTGTTTGGATGTAAATTAGTTCAACACCAGCGTTACAGGTTTGATCCTTGGAATCGGTATTTGTAATCCCCCTCTCCTACCTCAATATTGTTGTATAAAAAAAAAAGCCATAAAACTTTGTGTTCTTTGGTCTAATCATTTTCTTATGGCCCAAATTTATTCTTCTGCTGGACATATCTTGCCATATAGCAAATGTAAATGAGGAATATACATTAAATAATAGGGGATATGTGATGGAAGAGGTATGGAAGAAAAAGTTGAATACTTATGTGGGGAGTATTGAATTGGTTTTGGTACTACAATTAATACTGTTATGTTAGGTCAGGCCAATTAGTTTCTGTAGGATCAAAAAACATCCATTAATGGCATGTTTTTGGTCCCCAATTTCCTAATGACCTTCAATTGGAGGACCACTGCCCACATCTAACTGCCTTTATCTGAAATGTTATAGGTCATTGAGTGAGAGGTGAAATCTTAACACGTTACCATCTTTCGATACGTCGTAAAAGATAGGTACGACGACAATGTACTGTTTTTTTACATTAGAACCGTATTGAAAAAAAAAAAAAAGAAAAAAAAAATCATTTGTTACAATCCAAACTCATAAAATTGCAGGTTGGAGCTTGTCATAACTCTTTTATATGTATGTATAGCTTACAACTCTCATTTTCTAGTTCAAGGATTACAATGTGGGCAAATGAACTATCAAACTTTGAGATGATAATTTGTGTCTTATCACTCACTCAAATATACTCTCATTATTACCCCTCATTTCTAACCTCTATCAAACTTTGTTTTATACTAAACATTTGACAGACATTAAAATTAAAAAAAAAAAAAAAAAAAAAAAAAAAAAAAAAAAAAAAAAAAAAAGTTTACCCTTTAAGGTTAGAAAAAAGTCCAACTTTGCTTACTTTTTTGGATGAGAGCCATTGTAAAGGGAAGAAAAAAAGTAGACATTATAGAAAGAACAGTAAAAGGCAGTAAAAACCTGGAGCTCCTCAGAGTTAGAAATGAGTAATGTTTCTCCTTCAACCAAAACAGAGACTGTTTCAAAAATAAAAGCTGTTGAGATTTGGCATATCCCCTCTTCTGCTTCAACATTAAACACTGTTTTACCATACACTAAAATTTCTAGTACTAGCATATACTTTTTCCATTCAAAGTTTAATCAATCAAATATTCCAACTTTCATTCCTCTATATTCTCGAGTCGCATAAACATTTAGTGATGAAATATTTGAACTCATAATCTCTTAATTCATGAGGGTTGAGGTATACTTTCGTTGGCTTATTTCATACCATTCTAAGCGTTGCGTCAGTATTTTGTCATTATGATCAGATAAAACATCATAAACAGAATTCCCATTTTGAAAACTACACAAAAACAAATTCCAACTTTCTCATTTGGAATTCAAATTGTTTTTTGTACAAATATAGTACTAGAAAGTTTCTCATTGGCAATGGGAAATGAGCTGCACACACATGTGTAGCTGCTTCTGCCAAAAGCAGTGAGCTTTAATGAAACACTTTTAAAATCATCAGTTTTTTTTAGGACCCATAAATATATCTCTCTCATATATGGCTTTGGAACATGGGGTTTTGATCTTGTTTCATAAATGGAAGAGCTTTTGAGAGAGAGAAAAACAGAGACATTGCTTTGAAAACAGCACATGTGAGCTTGCCCACTCCCAAAACCCTTGACAGATACCTCTCTCAATAATGGGATAAGTACTTTTTCATCCACAAATTTATAACAATACCCTAATGCTCTAAATGTTTGTAAAAATTAAAAGATTAAAAGCTACTCTTATGTCTGTTTTTATTAGTTTTAGTCAACAAACTTTCAAATATTCAACTTAGATCAATTTTAAGTTACTTATTTTTTAAATTAGTAAAATATCTCTATACATAAATGTGGTACAATTTGATGGTACATATCTTTTTTCCTTCTTTTGTGACACTAAATATTAAATAGTGTCACATTGAACCATCATAGATTAGTCTAGCGGTCAAGAAGGTCTTGTAAAATTCAGAAGGTCACGAATTAATCCATGTGATCACCTATGCTAAGAATTTATTTGCTACAAATTTTTTTGATATTCAAATATTATAGAGTGACATTTGTACCGTAACAATATTCGAAATACGTGCAAATTGATCCTTAAAAATGTTTAAAAAAAAGAATGGTGACATATATTCAAGAGGTATATTTTTACTACCATGGGTATGAAAATTTGATTATACATGTGAAGTAAGGGAAGAAAAAAAAAGAGAAGGGGCCTATGGTACAATGACCAAAATAACATTTTAACCAAACATCAAAGGAAAATTGCCCCTTTTATGGATGTTTGGTTTATTATGAGAGAACTTTGTTTTGTCTCTCACTTCAATCAATGGTTTTTTTTTTATTCAATTCATTTGCTTTTGTTTTGTGTTTGTCGTTTTCTTCACTCAATGAAGCTTCAATTTTATAATTACCTTGTCTTTAAATCAAATGTAAATATTTTATATGTGGATTCATTGATTGGTTGAGACAAAATGATTGATAATGAGACTATTCCCCTTGTGTGTTTGTTGCAATTTCTTTTTGTTGAGTGAATGAATCTTAAGGGACTCAATCATTTTCTTGTTGCCTTATTCATTAGGAAACTTTGAAAATGTATATTTATTTATAAATTATGAATAGTAAGTTTTTTAAAAATATATATATAAATTTGGAGAACGGAGACCAACAAACCCTACAATATGATAGTTAAACACTAATTTTCAGACTCCAACTCATAACTATAAAGTTGAAATAAATTAACGCCAAACAAGATAACCAACTGCGTAACCTTCTGTATATGACTAGAAAGTTCTAAAGTAAAATCTCTTAACAAAATTATGATATTTATGATACGGTGGTCCAAATATATGTTCAAAGTATCAAGTTGCAAGTTTCATCAACCATTCAATATATTGAAATTTAATAACATAAAATATATGACTTATTCAAAGGAAAATGTTTTTTTAATCTAAGATTAAAAGAAAAATTGGACTTTAGATAAGGAAATACAAAATATGGTACTGCCATTTCTATTTAAGGAACTGGAATTTCTTAAAAGGAAAGTTTGATGCACATGCTGCTTTATATTTATGGAAGGAAATATTATATTTTTGAACTTGATTTATTTTGTCATTAATGTTTGTGCAATAAACATCCCACGTCATCATTTAGTTTAAAACGTTTACATGTTAGTAATAGTAACATAACTCAAAATTTAAATGTGCAAAAATAAAAATAATCATAAACTGAATAAATTTAAATATCCCTAAAGTTGAGCTAGATTTGCAAATGACAAGTTTAGTCATAGCTTTTCAATATTCTGCTACGAAATTTTAGAAAGTATCTAATTAATTATTCGACTTTCCATAAAAATGTATAATAGATCTCTAAACTCTAAAACTATCCAACTTTCAATTTTGTATTTAATAGGATTTTGATATTTTTAAAATATTTAAAAAATAAATGTTATTTAAATATAAAAATAAATTTGATGTATAATGAAACTCTAGACATTCAAATTTGTATCAGTAAATTTATGATTTTTTTTTTTTTTAGTATAAGTTAGGAGAGGGTGATTAAATCCCGATTTCAGGAATCGAATGATGTTGAACTAGTTTATAACTAAACAATGAAACCACTACGTCACTGACTCATTCGGTTACAAGATTCTATTAAATACAAAATAATATATTTACGGATAACAATTATTGAATATGTCAAAAATCCTATTAAACACGAAATAATATATTTATGAATAACAATTATTGAATATGTCAAAAATCATATTAAACACGAACTAATATATTTAAAAACATATTAGTCATACAATTAAAGTTATAAGATCTCATTAAATACTTTCTAAACTTTGATAACTATTACCATAAATTTGATTTTTTTGTTAAAGTTCAATAATAATTATGAATAGAAAATTGATAACTCTCTTTATAATAGCACTTATATTACTGCTTTTATTAGCATAAATTTAAGAGGGTTTACATAAATGTCAAAAAAAAAAAATCAAAAAAAAATTGTCCATAACACTTTTTTAAAAATATTTCATATATAATTGAAAATATAAATTAAGTTCTATCACGAGTTGAATTCTATTAGTGATAAAATTTAATCAATGATAGACTCATTCTATCACTGCTTGAATTTTCTATCAATGATAGAATTACAAATTGAGTTTTTATCACTAGTTAATGATAGAAAATAATATGCTATAAATAAATTATTTTAGGAATTGTACCATAAATATAATACAAAATGTATAATATGTTGTAGATGGTAAATTCTCTAAATTTAAAAGCTGAAATTAATCTATTAATTTTTTAAAAAAATTTAGAAATCAAATAAAAACAAATGACAATTTTTTTAACATAGGGAAAGGCCAAACAAGGCATTAGGAAGAGAGGGGAGATCAAAATAGTTTTAGGCAAAAAGAAAAAAAGAAAATCATTGATGAAGAATTGGAAATTAATGTTAAGATTTGGGCAAGAAAGAAAAAAAAAATAGTCCCATCAAAAGTTGGCAATTATTAAGAAGAAAGGCAATGGTGGGCATATGTACAAGTGTGTGCATGTGGGGATTGGTGTAACAAATAAAGAAAGGGATCTTAGGCTACTTTTTGGCTGTCAATATTCATTCATTTACACCAAAATCCAAACCAAAACCATATTTCAAAAAAAAAATATAAAAAATATATGATTCTCCTTTCTTTTATCACACATGCTCTTGCTTTCTTTACATCTTAAATTTCCATCCCATCAATTTTTTCCTTCTTTTATTTTTGTCTCCCTCTCTCATTTATTAATTTTCATATCCATAACTATTCAAACCTTCTTAAATTTATTTTGACTATTTCAAAAAAAAAAAAATAATAATAAATACATTATCCCCTTACAATATATCATCTTTTAATTCTTGAGTACTTGATTCTCAAAAAAAAAAAAAAAATCTTGAGTACTCATCAGCTTTTTATTGTTAAGTCTTTTCATGGCCACTAAAATTACTTTAGGTTAGTTTTTGTTCCCCTCCTAATCTTTGTGTTAGTTTAGATGTGTATGTACAAATTGAATGAGTAAAGTTTATCTATATGACTGAGAGGTTATGAGTTCGAAATTCTTTACTCTCATTGGATGTAATCTAAGAAAAAAAAAATTATCTACAAGTAGATACGAGCTAATTATTTAGACATTATCATTTCAAATGTTTAGTCGAATCAAATGGGACATAATTTTAAAGGTTTAAACAAATATTCCTCAATGAAATACTTATAATTTTAAAATCCATATAAGATGGAGTATAATTTTTAAAAAATTAGACAAATATCCATATAAAATAAAGCATAACAAATATCGGTGTAATTTTAATTGTTTAGACAAATATTCTCAAATGAAATGCTTATAATTTAAAAATCTAAATAATATGGAGCATGATTTTAAATGTTTAGACAAATATCTATATAATTTTAAATTTTAAATGCTTAAAATCTGTATAGGATGAATTATACTTTTAAATGTTTAGACAAATATTTTGTCTTAGGAGAGTATTAATTTTCTTTTTTCAAATGTTAAATGCTTTTCTTGTTTGATTAGATTTCCTCCTACTGAATTCAAAAATAAAAAATAAAAAAAAATCCTCTTATTAGTTACGTGGTTGGCGTGAACAAATAACATAGTTTTATTTCATACTTACAAATTAATCATGTTTCAAATATTGATTCTTTTATTAGATCATCACCTTACACAAATATTCGAGATTCTTTTATTTATATTTATAAAATTAAATACATTTTCCTGAATGAAAGCAATGTATATTATGTCACTATATTTATCATTTGTTTTTTTTTTTTGGACACTAAAAAGTATAGTTTCACAATCAAATAAAGTTTTTTTTTGAAACTATATATATATATATATATTAATATTTAATAAATATATAATTTTGAATGTAATATTCTTCCGGTACAATTTTGTCTTATATGTTTTAAATGAGGTTTCTATTTGCTTATTACTTTCAAAATCAAATATTTTAATTTTTACAATAATTTATATTTTTAGTTCATAATTTGAACCAATGATTTTTATATCATTTAGTATATATTAATGTTGGTGAAAAAGAACTCTGACTGACCAATTTTTATTTGAGATAATAAAACGAAATATCTATTAAACTAACTTTAAATTTTAATAAATTGATATTGGAGTTATTTTGATATTAGCACACTTTACTAAATTAACCTGATAAATATATAAAATAAATTGAATATTATTGAAAAATAAATAAATATTTATACACGAAGTAAATAGAAAACTTAAAGAAAAAAAAAAAATCCTGTCACAATACAATATTCATCAGAAAAGGATTTTTTTTTTTTTTTTTCTTTTCTTTTTTTAAGAAATGGAAACATGGAGAAGAGCAAAAAAAAATAAAAATAAAAATCTGAAAGGGTTGGGCAAATAGTATGATGGGCCAGAAGACATAAATGAGGGTATAAATGCAATTGATAACAAATATTTAGAGAAATGGCCTTCCCTCAAAATTGATATGAGCACTCCTTTGTAGCCGTTGGCTGTTGCCTCGGGAGTGTACATAGCAATTTTGAATAACCGATTGCAAGCGGTGGAAATAGTAATAGTTACTGTCACGTGATCTCAACAAGGCCCCATCTTGATTGAATCCCGGGATCTTTTTTTTCTTTTTCTTTTTTTCTTTTTTTTTTTTAATTTTAGATTAAATTATAAAATATCATGATTTTTGTTAGTAAAATAGCAATTGAAGGATTGGAACTACAGAAATGTTGTTAGTCGAAAAACTTCCATACTCGTTGATGTGTAGGGTATTTCTACGTTTTACCTATTTGATGTTGCGTAATTTGTTCTTTCTTTTATTTATAACAAAAAGAACTTGTGTGATATTTAATGATGTCATATAGATGAAATGTAGGAGCACCTTACACTCTATATATTGACGCTAAAATGTCAAGATTTTAAAACATTTATAAAAAGTTTGTTTTGATTTTTTTTAGTAGAACTCGTAACGCTGGTGTTAAACTGGTTTACAACCAAACAATGAAACCATTGTGTCACTTATCCATTCGATTAAAATATAATTTGTTTGCATTGAATATTCATACTTTTCACAAATGTCTTCCACGTTACATTCAACATTTTTATGGTCGTTTTTAAAATGATAATGATATTCTTTTAGTATCAATTTTTTTAGAACGAGGACCAACAAACTCTATAAAGAACATAACTACTATGAAATACTATGGGGGTTGGAACTCATAACCATAAATATGAAGTTGGAATAGATTAACACCAAACAAGATAATCAACCGCGCCTGACCCTCGGTATAATATTGTTTTTCAAACAAGAGCAAAGTTAGAGGTTTTTTTTTACCATCATTATAATTTTTGTTTGAAGTTCAATTAAGCTTTAATATACTATTATATTTTACAAGTTTCATTTTTTTTGTTTTGTTTATGATTATATATATATATATATATATATATATATATATATATATTATATAGAAGGGCAGTACTTATTGGACTTGATTGAATATAATCTCATAATTTATGTTCAAAATATTTACTTTATCCTTTTTAAAGATTTTCCCTATTTTCTCAAAAAAAAAAAAAAAGTTTTTTTCTTTCAATACTTTTATCCTATTGATTTTATTTTATTTTACATCACTGTAATTTAATATTTTGTTTATACACATGTTTGGTCCAAATAAATGTCCGTTAAAAAAAGTCCACATAAATGTATACTCCAACAAAAAATCGTTTAAAAAATAAAAATGAGGTTTAGAAATATCATAAACTCTAGAAATTAAACCAATACCCCTTCTATATTATAACTTATTTCCATATGGTAATTTTGTTTTTTAGAAAAAATTTCTATATGGTATTTGGGATGCTATAATCAATAAAACATTCTTCAAACATTTATCTTATTGCTTTAAACGTATATTAGTTTAATTAGTAGATCTGATGAGCATTTTAAGGGGGAAACACAAATTCACACTTATGGTATAAAAAAAATTAATAAATTTAAATAAATAACATATCATACTATTATTATTGTTGTTGTTTTGCGTAACTTTCTATTGGCAGCCTCGAAATATCTAGGGGGAAAAATAATAAAGATAAAATGTGCAGTTCTTTTTTTGTTTGTTTTATTTGGTTTTTTTGTTTGTTTATATAAGAAAAGAAAACAAACAAAAATCGAGTATTTTTCTAAATTTATTACTAACATAATTTTGCATTAAATTTATAGAAAAAATCTTCCTTGCGTGTTGTGAGCACAAATATTTTCATTATGATCAAATATCCAGGAAATGTATGGTGGATAGGATAGTCAATTTTAGCGAATTTTACACGTGTATATATATATACATATATATTATAAATATCACTTTTTAAAAAACAATTACATTTTTTTTTAACACAAAACAATTATATACTTAACAGAAAATTGTGTAGTTTCGACCAGAAATGTCCACACTTTAATCG
This sequence comes from Sicyos baderoa, assembly GCA_037832685.1. Lineage (NCBI taxonomy): Eukaryota > Viridiplantae > Streptophyta > Magnoliopsida > Cucurbitales > Cucurbitaceae > Sicyos > Sicyos baderoa. Next base: position 7,461 of record JBBMEF010013699.1, on the reverse strand, counting down.
ATTTAGCTGATAGTTTTCAATTAATTATTTCAATCAATACAAACAATTAATTTCAATCAATTAGTTGATAGATTTAATCATTTTTTTTTTTTTTTTTTGTCATTAATAAACATCAATCAGGACAAGATTTGAGAATTTCACCAAAATCTATTATACATGATTTTTTTTTAAATGGCTTTTTTTAAGCTATAATTATAAATGACTGTGTGTGTCAATTTTCCTAAATTTCAACACCCCTATATTAATCTGGATAACTTTTTTAAAAAATTATATACGTAAATATAAATATACATTCATATATATATATATATATATATATATATATCTTAATTACTTACACAATAATTAATTTCTTAAATATATATTATAAAAATAGTATGGGTAAGCTAACCTAAAAAATACATTTGCCACAGTCACAATATATTTTTGGTATAATCCTATTAGAACTCAAAAGGTAGTAAGTCACATATCATAGATTAATAAAATTTTATTATATTTTTATTTGTAACCATCTAATTCAACTTATGTAAATTTACACTATTCTTTTAATCTACAATATTTTGATATAAAAAAAATTAATTTATAAGTAGATGATTACCATAAATTAAATTATTTATTTCTCGATCCATTATTTCATTATTTTCATTATTTTTTTAACTATTTTTTATTTTATTTCCCTATTCACCCATTTATTTCGCATATAATCATTCTCAATATATGAAAACAATAACAAAAAGAAAGTTATATTGGAAAGCTATCCATTTATCACCCAAAGTAGTGGGATTTCTTTTTCATGGTAAATGAGGGGTTTTTTTTTTCATTCTAAAAGGCCAACCTTTTAAAGCAAGAATGTGTATTATTGAGTAGTAACTTATCTTTTCAAGCTCTTTTTTCTATCTTTTTTGCACAGAGACAAAATGAAAGGATTGAACTGTAACTGACTCTCCAAAACCAGAAACGCTCATCGTTTTTCATTTCTGTGCTTTTTGGCCACTTGAGGTTTGTGGGTTGTTTTCATTTTCGCTTCCAAATGCTATACACGTATCAAAATCAAATCTTTTGTTTTTGGGTTTAAAGTGTTTGTTTAGGTTTATGCTCAGTTTCTGTGCATTTTATTGTAGCCTGTTCTTGGTATAATTTGTTTCTTATGAGTTGGGATTTTGGAATGTGTTTGCTTCAGAGATTTAGTGAGGAGTGAAAGGAAGAAGATATGGAGGACAAGCCTGAAATGTTGGAGGCTGTGTTGAAGGAAGCTGTGGATTTGGTAACAGATCTGAGCATTTTGAAACCCTTTTGGGGTTTTGGTTGTTTTTTAAGTTGCTTTAAACTTATGTTCTTATTTGCAGGAAAATATTCCCATTGATGAGGTTTTTGAGAATCTGAGATGTAGCAAAGAGGGTCTTACTAGTGAGGCTGCTGAGGAAAGGCTCAAGATTTTTGGTCATAACAAGCTTGAGGAAAAGAAGGTAATGATTTCACTTACTGAAAGCATTGTGTTTATTGGGAATTTAGAGGTTAATTTGCTGGGATTTTGTTATGTTATGTTTTGTTTTGTATGCTTTTTTCAGGAAAGCAAAATCTTGAAGTTTTTGGGGTTTATGTGGAATCCTCTATCATGGGTTATGGAAGCTGCTGCAATTATGGCTATTGCACTTGCAAATGGAGGAGTAAATGCTCTACATGGATTTTTGTTTATGTTTTTTTCATGTTTCCTTTTCTGTTCATTGTTCTTAGTACTATTTGTTCACTTTTGTAGGGAAAGCCTCCTGATTGGCAAGATTTTGTGGGTATCATTACCTTGCTTCTCATCAACTCCACAATCAGTTTTATTGAGGAAAACAATGCAGGAAATGCTGCAGCTGCTCTCATGGCTGGTCTTGCTCCCAAAGCCAAGGTATTTGGAATGGATTATGTACCTTGTTGGCTTATTTCATCTTTGTTTTTGGGATGTTAAGCTTAGTTGAACCACAATTTGAGGTGATATGTACTTGAATTTATGTGTTTTGCCCTTTAATTTCTGTGTAAGGTTCTTCGAGACGGAAGGTGGAGCGAGCAAGATGCTTCCATTTTAGTTCCTGGTGATGTAATTAGCGTCAAACTTGGGGACATTATTCCTGCCGATGCACGTCTTCTGGATGGGGATCCACTAAAAATTGACCAGGTTGGTAACCGGCAAGGATATTCAGAATTTCTCGCGCACCTCATTACTTTGTACTAATTTTGGCTTTTGGGCCTTGTAGTCTGCTCTTACAGGTGAATCTCTCCCTGTTACTAAAGGTCCTGGTGATGGTGTTTACTCTGGTTCTACTTGTAAGCAAGGAGAGCTTGAAGCTGTGGTCATTGCTACTGGTGTCCACACCTTTTTTGGTAAAGCTGCACATCTTGTTGACACCACCAACCAAGTGGGACACTTCCAAAAGGTAAGGAAACGAGTCGTTGTATTACTCAAACTTTGGTTCATGTGTTTTCTTTCTTTATTTTGTCTCATTTGCTACTGTTGCTTTGTTTGTAGGTCTTGACTTCCATAGGGAACTTCTGCATATGTTCCATTGCAGTGGGAATGGTAATTGAGATCATTGTTATGTATCCGATTCAGGACCGTGACTATCGTCCTGGAATTGATAACCTTCTTGTTCTATTGATTGGAGGAATTCCGATAGCCATGCCTACCGTTCTCTCGGTAACAATGGCTATTGGTTCTCATAGGTTATCCCAACAGGTTAGCTTAGTTCTTTTGAAGGCTAGTTGAATTTTGTATGGTATGTGAGTTATGGAATAAACAATGGAATCATCTAATGTCGATTTCAGGGTGCCATCACCAAGAGGATGACTGCTATTGAAGAAATGGCAGGCATGGATGTGCTTTGCAGTGATAAGACAGGAACCCTGACATTGAACAAGCTAACTGTTGACAAAAATCTTGTTGAGGTTGGCAAGGAGTTGCTTCTTGCTTGTTAACGCGATATCTCTTTCTCCCAGAAGCATTTGTATTGATTGTTTCTAATTTTGTATCTAAATATTACTTTAGGTTTTCAGTAAAGGGATAGATGCAGACACTGTGGTTCTAATGGCGGCTCGAGCATCAAGAACCGAAAATCAAGATGCTATAGATACCGCAATTGTTGGGATGCTAGCTGATCCGAAGGAGGTAAGTCATCAATATTCGAATCTTTACTCATTCAAAATGTTCAAATGTTCATTGCATCTTCCTTGCTTCCAAAGGCGCGTGCTGGGATTCAGGAAGTACATTTTCTTCCTTTCAATCCTACCGATAAGCGGACAGCATTGACTTATATTGACCATGAGGGCAAGATGCACAGAGTCAGTAAAGGTGCTCCAGAACAGGTAAATTGGATGCTCTATCTGTATTCTGCCAACTTGTGCAAAGTCTTTGTTTAAACTAAGAACAGATTTTACTGACTATTGGTTCCTGTTTTAACTACCATTTTTAGATTCTAAATCTTGCATACAACAAGTCAGAGATTGAGAGAAGAGTTCACACAGTGATCGATAAATTTGCTGAACGAGGTCTGCGTTCACTTGCTGTAGCATACCAGGTCAGTGAATAGTTTGTTTTAGATTTGTTGATCTCTTGGTTTTATAAGACTACCATGCTTATTTTTTAGCCAGAGGTTAAATCATTGTTGGTTATGTTTTCTATTTGTCTACAACAGGAAGTTCCTGAAGGAAGGAAAGAGAGTGCTGGAGGTCCTTGGCAATTCATGGGTCTCTTGCCTTTGTTTGACCCACCGCGACATGATAGTGCAGAGACAATAAGGAGAGCTTTAAATCTTGGCGTAAATGTGAAAATGATTACTGGTATGTTCATGTTTACTCTTCCTAGTAAAAATGCACTTCATGTATGAAATGTTACCAATTGTCTCGTTTACTTCTGATTGGGGATTGATATAACATTGTCTCATATTATTTTAAGGTCAATGAATTTATCTAACTTGTTGGTTTGGTTCCCTATACCTTGCTTCTTTTATTAGGAGATCAACTGGCTATAGGAAAGGAAACGGGACGCCGATTGGGGATGGGAACGAACATGTATCCATCATCTGCTTTGCTAGGACAGGAAAAGGATGAGTCCATTGCTGCTTTACCTGTTGATGACCTTATTGAAAAAGCAGATGGTTTTGCCGGTGTATTCCCAGGTATATTTTTTTTCAGCAGTAGTCTTAAATTGTTAATTTGGGGAGCCAATAAATTGGTTTTTTTATTCTTGCATATGAATGGTTATTTTTCTTGTTCAGAGCACAAATACGAGATTGTAAAACGCTTGCAAGCGATGAAACATATATGCGGAATGACCGGTGATGGAGTGAATGATGCTCCGGCACTTAAAAAAGCAGACATAGGTATAGCTGTTGCTGATGCAACTGATGCTGCTCGGAGCGCTTCTGATATAGTCCTTACTGAACCTGGTCTCAGTGTCATCATCAGTGCCGTTTTGACCAGTCGAGCAATATTTCAGAGGATGAAAAACTACACGGTAACCTATTGCTGAACCTGAATTTGAAATTTGTACTGGCTATGAGATCTTATATTTTCGGATTTTGACTCATGTTCGATTCTGTCCTTGTCAGATTTATGCAGTTTCCATCACAATCCGTATTGTGGTAAGTTACTGTTAGGATGTGAATCACCCTTCTATGTACTGAATGAGAAATATGTTACTTTATAATCATGAATTCATATTATATATATATATATATATATATATATATATATATATATAGTTATAATAGAAACATGCTGCTGATTTTGTTTGTTGCAGCTTGGTTTCATGTTGCTGGCCCTCATTTGGAAATTTGATTTTCCACCATTTATGGTGCTTATCATTGCTATCCTTAATGATGGTTGGTTCAAATTTCTTCTAATAATTGATCTGCTGATTTACTTAATTTATTTCACTCTTTTGATTGTATATGGAGATTATTCACCAGCATTACTAATGTGCAGGCACAATCATGACAATATCTAAGGATAGGGTTAAACCATCTCCTCTGCCAGATAGCTGGAAGCTGGCTGAAATTTTTACTACTGGCATTGTACTTGGTAGTTACTTGGCAATGATGACAGTCATATTTTTTTGGGTGTCATATAAAACCAACTTTTTCCCTGTAAGATAATCCAACTCGAAATGGGGTTTAATCTTTTGAAGATTATGAAGTGTAGTTCTTCTGATTTTTGCTCATCTTTCACATTTTGTTGAAAATTTCAGCGAGTCTTTGGGGTGCCAACCCTCGAGAAAACAGCTCATGACGACTTCCGGAAGCTAGCCTCAGCTATATATCTGCAAGTGAGCACTATCAGTCAGGCCCTCATTTTTGTTACGCGGTCTCGGAGTTGGTCCTACGTTGAGCGTCCTGGGTTACTTCTTGTTGTGGCTTTTATACTTGCTCAACTGGTAAGGCATAATTTGTTTGAATTGTTTCACCTGTATTTTCAGTTGTACTTTGGAAGAGAACACTAAGTTTGGATCTATTGATGAACAGGTTGCCACTCTGATTGCTGTCTATGCTAATTGGAGTTTTGCTGCCATTGAAGGAATTGGTTGGGGTTGGGCTGGTGTAATTTGGCTTTACAACATTGTTTTCTATATTCCTCTCGATCCGATTAAGTTTGCTATTCGATATGCTTTGAGTGGAAAGGCTTGGGATCTCATGCTTGAGCAAAGGGTATTAATTTTCACTGTTTCTAGCATCCTATTGAAGTTATGCATCGATTGGTTTATTCACTTGTGTTTTTTTTTATAGGTTGCTTTCACAAGACAAAAGGATTTCGGTAAGGAACAACGTGAGCTGCAATGGGCTCACGCACAAAGAACGCTGCACGGTCTGCAACCGCCTGATACTAAGATGTTCACTGAGCGGACTCATTTCACAGAACTCAATCATATGGCTGAAGAAGCCAAAAGGAGAGCTGAAATTGCAAGGTATGCTCCAAATACTCATGTGTTGGTAGTTTATTACTTTTATCGCTTACTCGGAAACTCGAACATGTTCTTGGTTTGATATATATCTGTATTTGAAACTGTAAGCTAGTTTAAGTTATCATTCTGCAAGTACCAATTCGGTTTCATTTCATAAATTTTGCAGATTGAGGGAACTCCATACTCTGAAGGGTCATGTGGAATCAGTGGTGAGATTGAAGGGTCTCGATATCGAAACGATTCAACAATCATACACTGTGTAAGGGGGATGCCCAATACTGTAAAAAAATACAGTGTCTTGTAGTTGCATGCTGACTGCTGGTATTAAGATATGCAATTGGCATATGCTATTTGCAAGGTAAAGAAGGATGAAACAACATTTTACAACATGTACTTGGCTGTTAGTTTCTTAGCATGTTAGAGGACTCTCTTGTTTTTTATTTTAATGTTTTCTGTGTTGTATTAGTCTTTCTTTCTATTGCTGGACTTGGCATATATCCTGTGTAATGCACCGAGGCGCGCCCCGTAGCGGGAAGTTCGTATGGAATGATGTCATTTTGTTCATTCCTAGCTTTCTGGATCTTATTTTTTCTACTGGATTCTCATGGTGTTTTTCATCACTTCCTACTTTAAAGGACAACTGAACCATCAAGCACCATTAAGATTTTCCATTTAACTGATACATAAAGACAAACAAAACAACTGACATCATGTTGCCTTCTTGTCTCCCTGCTTCTGTTTTAAAACAGTTGATACTATGAAGTTGAAGGCTTATAATATGTATAAGAAAGTTCTCAATCAACAAGAATTATGTTTTAAACTTGAAGATTGCTTTACAACTAGTTTTCTCTCTCCAGAATCACACTAATTAGGGGCTGGTTTTTTTCGTGACATCTTGATTATCAAGTTTGTTTTGCGATACTTCTTTGTACCTATACCACTAAAAAGCAGTCCCTAAGGGACAGTCCAGTAGTTGAGACTAAAGACTTCAAAACATGCTTTCTTGAGAGATCACTGGTTCGAAGTCGCTGAAAAACGGTTAAACTAGAATATCCTTTAAAGTATCCCGGTGCCATAGTCTAGGAACGAGCCCGTGGTGTTTCGGGTATAGGGGAGCGAAGCTCCGATTTTTTGATTTAAGAAAAAAAAAACTAAAAAAAGTAGACCAAATTCAAGGTTTTCAATGCAACATCATCTATATAGTAGAAAGTATCCAACTTTCCTTCTCTAGAGGTAAACCACTTGTGCAGGCCCGTTGTCGATTCCCCCGAGTGCGGTCGCAAAGAAAGCTTGCGAAAATTTTGTTAAAAAAGGATGGAGATGCGGGGTATCGATCCCCGTACCTCTCGCATGCTAAGCGAGCGCTCTACCATCTGAGCTACATCCCCAACTTGTTAATTTAATCATTGTAAACATTTAAAATAAATTTTAAAACGTTAGCACATTTTAGGGGTGAACATGGGTTGGGTTGGGTTGGGTTGAGGTGATTTTCAACCCAACCCAAAAATTCGGGTTGGTCAATT
>JBBMEF010013664.1:0-20787 GCA_037832685.1 Sicyos baderoa | reverse complement strand
GGTGATAGAAGTCATTTAGTTTTTTTGGTGATAAAAGTCAGTTTATTTTGTGATAGAAGTCAGTTTCTTTGGTGATAGAAATCAGTTTCTTTAGTGATAAAAATCAGTTTCTTTAGTGATAGAAGTCAGTTTCTTTGGTAATAGTAATCAGTTTCTTTAGTGATAGAAGTCAGTTTCTTTAGTGATAGAAGTTAGTTTCTTTAGTGATAGAAATCAGTTTCTTTAGTGATAGAAATCAATTATTATGTAACTGAAGAAAATCGGCAGCAGCATGCGTGGGACTTTGGGTATTTAAAAATCAGTTTATTTTGTGATAGAAGTTTATTTGTGTGGTAGAAATCAATTTCTTTAATGATGGGAGTTAGTTTCTTCAGTGATAGAAGTCAGTTTCTTTAGTGATAGAAGTTAGTTTGTTTAGTGATAGAAGTTAGTTTCTTTAGTGATAGAAATCAGTTTTTTTAATGATAGAAATCTTATTAACTAATATAAGTTAGCAAGTTTATTAAGTGATAGAAGTCATTCATTTTTATAAGTGATAGAACTTAGTTTCTTTAGTGATAGAATCAATTTATTTAATGATAGAAGTTAGCTAGTTTGCTAAGTGATAGAAGCCAATCATTTTTGTTAGTGATGAAAGTCAATCATTTTTTTAAGTGATAGAAGTCATTCATTTTTATAGGTGATAAAAGTCAATTTCTTTAGTGATAGAAATCAACTTCTTTAATAATAGAAGTTAGCTAGTTTGATAAGTGATAGAAGTTAATTAGTCAAGTGATAGAAATCAATAAGTGATAGAAATCAATTAGCCAAGTGATAGAAATCAATTAGCACTTATAGATAGAAATCTGTTCAATCAAGTGATAGAAATCTATTAAGTATAGTGATAGAAATAAATTAGTGCGGATAGAAATCTTTTCACAAAAAAAAAAAAAAGAAAGAAAAAAGTGATAGAAATTTATTAAGTAAAAAAAAAAAAAAATGGATAGAAATCAATTAGTCTAGTGATAAAAATCTGTTAAGTCTAGTGATAGAAATCTATTAAGTCTAGTGATAGAAATAGATAAGTGGGGTGATAGAAATAAATAAGTGGGGTAATAGAAATAAGCCCAGTTTTTCATTATGGGCTTTTAAGTAATTTCACTTAATCCATTTTTAATTTATGCTATACAAAAATTATTTTTAAAAATCTGCTATACATGGAATTATTTTGCCTTATTTTGCTATACATGCAAATCCCCCATAATTTTATTTTAATTTTCAATATTAATGCAAAAAAAATAAATCAATTATAAGTCTAGGAGTATATTAGTCCACTATATATATTTTTATTTATAGTTTAATTTTTACATTTAAGAATAGACATAAATTTAAATGTCAAAAAAGTGAAGACATAATCTAGAGATAGTTTCTAAATTAAGACATTCTCCAAGTTTTCCTTTTTTTTCGGTATATAAACTTCGAGTGAATTTGGTTGATAATTTATTGTTGCATATTTTTTTAAAAATCATTTATAATTAAAAAAAGTATTGTTGTGAAGATTTTTTTATATATATAGTTGGATGAGTAAAATAAAAAAATTGTAATAATTAAATTATATGGTGAATTGTTTGGTTTCATTCGAGGAGTAAAGTTGAAAATGGTGAGTCTCGGAATTTTTCTACCATAAATAATTGTATTTGTATTACGATACTTTTTTGAGCATCTAAATTATTTATCTAATAAGTTATAAACCATAATTATTTATCTGAAATTTTGCAGGGATATTAAAAATACTTAGGGTACATTTGGTGAGATCAAAACTTTGTTTAGTTCATAGTTTATATTAACTCGAGTTAAATTTTATTTAACACGAATTTGAATGGTAAATATTATTGTGTCTTTCATCTACTTTTCTTTTGCTCATCTTCCAATGTTCCTTCCTATTTTTCTCAATATCTTACAATGTGAGAGGAAAGATTGATTCTTCATTTAAAACAAACCAAACCACTCCAACAAACACATAATCAAAGATAAAACTAGATATACTTGAACTACCCCCTTCAAACTGGGCATTATACATTCAAATTCTCATATTGGACATGAAAGTGTAAATGGTGACAACAGACAAAGCTTTCACATGTCAGCCAACTGAAACTACATTTATATAGGCAAAAATTTGAGAAAACCTTTATCGGTCTCATCATGAACAAAATGACAATTAATTTTTATGGGTGTCTTTTCATGAAACGTGAGATTTGTAGGAATAGCAACAACAACTTGATTATCCCAATAAACCAAGACCGAAAGTGACATTATTACATGCAAGTCAGTAAAAAATATGGTGACTCGTCTATTGGTGGCATTATCCATGGTTTGGTCCTCGGCTCACGTGTATCACACAACTGGGATAGCTCGACTCAAGTAGACTTACATATGAATATGACCCCAGTAATACATGCGCTCGAAACAAGATGATGACAAATCTAATGCTAACATGATACTAAGAGTAAATCTCAGTTTCCTATACATGCTCAACCTATCGTCACAAGTAAACATATACGAGAGACTACAATCCTAACATGATACGAGCAAATAGTATATGTCCACCTAGCACGTTGGCATAATAGATAATATCTAGGACCCATAGTATGCATTAGGTAAAAACAATAAATAGACATACATCATTGTAACAGACAATCTTTAATGACGGGCGCTTCTTGTGTCATGCGTCTTCAATGATAGACACTTTTAATATCGATTAGCCCGTCAATAAAGGTTGTCTGTCATTCATGATCTAAAATGTCCCCTTCTTCGATGTTGGGTGCTTTTAAGGTTGCCCATTATTGATGATAGGCATTTTTTTATGTTCGACATCTACAATGACATGCACTTTTAATGACAAGTCACCCGACATTAAGGTTGTCTGTCATTGAAGATCTTTAACGTCATATTCTTCGATTGTCGTGCGCTTTTAATATTGTCCATCATTAATGAACACTTTTAGTTGGCAACCCGTCATTGAAACCCATTAACGTCACCTTGTTCGATCTCAAGCACATGTCCAGCGTGAAAGCCTTTCTTGACATTAAAAGTTTTTTCTTTCTCTTTTTTTTTTTTTTGCAATATTACACCATTTGGTGCCACATAAATAATTTTTTTTTAACATTGCTATTATATATAAATTGTGGAGCTCCCTTTGGAAAGTTTTGCTAACAAATTATATTAGACTTTTGATATTAGAGATAAAGCTCAAAATTATTAGGATGCCTATAACAAATTGAAGCTTAAGTAACAACAAAGTTGTAATAGAAAACTGACTAACAATCTAATTATCATAAATCCTCTACTAATCTAATAAATTAACAATCCACTTATGTTAACTTTGACAGCTTAACTTAACACGTGTTACACATTAATTCTAATCCTTAACTTAACCACCAATATTGAAGGTCACAAAAGAACACCCGAAGGGAAAATAGAAAAAGTTGAAGGACCGAATACTAAATATAGCAAACATTTTGCAGTTTTGAAGCGTGTGAAGAACAATCAACAATCGTTGAAGCAAATCCCATCCCTCGGTTTACCAACGCTTCGGATAAAACTTTCCGACAATGGCAACGGCAACGGCTCTCTCTGTAATTTGCTTTTCATCTTCTTTGTTTGGCGATGCGAATTTCAGGACTCCCTTGAAATTTGGTGTCCGACCCACAAAATCAAATTCCAAACAATTCAGAGTCGAAGCCCTTAAACAGAAAACGGGCAAAATCGAACGCCCATCTCCGGCGGATGAAGTCACCCAAAAGTACGGCCTTGAAGCTGGTCTCTGGAAGGTACCCTTCTCTTCGTTTTTTTTTTTTTTTTTTTTTTTTTTATGTTGGTGACTGTCTGGGCCAGCTTTCGCACACCTCGACTAGTGATAAGAGACATAACGCCTGATCCTATAACATTTGGATGCCAAGGCCGTAGGAAATTAATTATTAGGTAGGTGACCATTATGGATTGAATTCATCATTTTATGCACTCAAGACACTCTTTTGACCAATTGAATCACTCCACGATGGTTAGTTTTTATGATTTCTAATGGTGCCTTAGATTTTCTGTGTGAAGAAAAGCAAAAGTTTCATTATTTATGTCTCTGCTGATTGTTGTGGCAAAACAGGAATATGTTTATGTGTTTTTTCAATTGTTCATATTTCCTATGGTTCTGTCATGGTTTCCAATTATATCTCCACTTGAATTTCAAATGCCTGCCCTTTGTAGACTATCTTAAGAAAAATGTTTCTACTTATATAATTTAGGTGTTCTCTGTTAAGTTCCTCTACACAATTTGATGAAATAAGTAAAGAAAGAAGAAAGCAAATTAAATGAATTTACAATATTTGATTTCTTTAAGTTTTGAGACTGAGATTGTTTTCTTTCTCCTCATCTCTTCACACGGGATGGAAAAAAGGCAAATTCTAATTTGCTTATTGGGTTGGGAGTGTTTAGGGCTACTCACGTTTAGGTTGTTACCGACAATCATTCTGTTTAGAATGACTCTTCATTCTCTTCTATAATCTCATTTTCACATTACCATTTTCTATTGTGTCCAATACCACTATGATTAGCTACTTTTCATTCTTTTCATATTTCCCCATAATCATCTCCGATAATCATTTCTGCATAATTAATTTTTGTACGTTAAGTACAAGTAATCATTCTGTCATAATATACAGATGATCATTCTTCATAAACGTTCTCTGCACCATTAAATATAGATAATCATTTCTGTCCATAGTTATTGTCTTCGCCTCAAACCCAGATAATTATTATCCACTATATTTTCCTTCCTTAGCTTTGTTTTTTCTATAATCATTCTCATTCTCCTTGTCCCGTATATCCCCGAACTTCTGTCATTTTTGAAACGAAACAAGAAATTCATGTTAGTTATGCAGATATTTAGCTCAAAGGAGGAGGGTGAAGAAGGTGAAGGGAAAAACAAATCAAAGGGGGATCAGGCAAAAGAGCTGTTAGCTAAGTATGGAGGTGCATATTTAGCCACCTCCATAACTCTCTCCCTCATCTCTTTCTCTCTGTGTTACGCGCTCATCAGCTCCGGCGTCGATGTTCCAGCTCTTCTGCAGAAGGTAACGACATTTAGGAATGGTTTGATAAATTTCTTGATTCGATCAAATTATGGGGAAAATCATAGTGATAGTGTTGGTTGGCACTTGAAAACTTTCAGGTAGGAATTTCAACGGATGAGACAGGAGAGAAAGTAGGAACCTTTGCTTTGGCTTATGCTGCCCATAAAGCTGCTTCTCCTATAAGGTTTCCTCCAACAGTGGCCCTGACTCCAATCGTTGCAAGTTGGATAGGAAACAAAGTTGATAAACAGAAATAGCAGTGTGTGCTTGCCTTCAGAGTCACTTCATAATATTAACTTTACATATATAGTTCTTTTTTAGTCTTATTTTTTGTTAAAAGTACTCGATAGTGGATGTTGGGTTCAATCTCATATCGATTACATACTAATGATATATAAAGTATCCATCCTTTGGAATCATGGCTAATGATTCCCGCTTTCAGCAATTGATTTTATTATATTATTATTCCATCAAGTTTATATGCACCTTGATTATTTTCGCATTTCAACTGTTCTTGCATGACATTTGAAATTACAATATTATTATATTTGGTTGTCAGGATAATTCATATACAATAAATTTATATATAAATGGTTATCACGAATAGAACACAATAATTATTTGTTAGAGAGATTTGTGTTCTTATTTATATTATATATAATTATTTGGCTTATTTTATGTGAATTTCAACTATTTTAAGAGAATACCACTTCGCACAAAATTTGGATGTAAATTTTTTTTTATAGAAAAACAATTTTTAGATACATGATCACTATAAATCGAAGATATCACCTTTTAGTTATACTAAAACTAATTCATGGTAGTTAGATTTGTGTAGTTAAAATTTGTTGACTGGTATTTATACGCAAATTACCTCAGATGATTTGGTCATTGAGTTCCAACCAATCTCAAATAGAGATGTTTCACATGTCTAACAAGTAAAATAATAAAAATAATTGGCTAAAAACTCAGCAATCTACCTTTCAATCAATTTCTGCCAACAAAAGCATACCTCGACTAACACTGCAACTCAATTCTTAATTATTTTTTTTCGGAAAAAAAAAAAAAAGAAAGAAAGACATTCTTACCATTGATCACTAAATAAGACCTGGTTTAAATCATCAAATTTTAGAAATCAAAGGATCGACTAAAGGGGTGAAGGTGGGGGGTTACAGCTTTGCACATGAGACGTGGAAAATGAACTGAAAGCTAAGCTTGGCTTAATTGAATATCCTGCTATTCTTACCATGAAACAAAGAATTGTACAATCCAAAATGACTATTTTTTTTTATTATTTACTACACATTTTTTATACTAAACTGTACACGGCGGCGCCCTTCTCATCAATTTCCTAGGAATTACCATGGAGGCATGGTCCCAATCTGAGATCGTTGGTTCCAGTCCCTTTTCATACATCATACAAGTTCTTGCTCGATCATAGCATCGATAGTCCGATTTATCTCGACAGATCCTCGTTACGGCTGCTAGAAGGATTAGCAGCGTGCACATCAGGTGCGTTCTGGGTTTGCGGTGTGCCAACATTGGCAATGCTGTAATCTTCATGAAATGTACTTAGTTCATTCCATTCAACTCCAGCTACATAGAGGGTCAAGGTAACTTGATATTATAAGGGGAGAAGTTACTACGAAGAAATCGAATAGATTTAAATAGTGAGGATACGTTCAGTTCTCCACATGTCTGTGATACTAACATCAGCATCAGACAACAGCCAGTAATCAGCATCGCTCTGAATAAGAAACAAAGATATCAGATGCTTGCAAACATTATTAATCATAAAAAACTATATACTATATTTAAATGTACTATAGAATGAACGCAAATCATGGGTGAAATTTGACCAATATAACTGACCATATAATAGTAACTGGTTTCAATAACTACACTATAATAGAATAACAAGCTTAGAATCTAGACTCGCTTCAATAGATGGACCAATCTTTATGGTCCCATGGACTAAGTTCTCTCAAATGGAAGCAATCAGTTCTTAGAAACCAATTGTTGCTTGCCGTACAATTTTCGAGTACTTAAAAACCATAGTCCCAAAGTTCACACACTATGATTTTCGATTTACAAATAGTTTTAAAATACCGGTGAATCCGACATAATTTTTCAAAAATCTGACTTGGCTAGCAAAATATGGTGGATGAATTTTTTTCCATACTGCTCTAGATCTTTTCACTTGTGCTTTTATTTACCTGAATCCCAATCAACCAGCTATTGTTTATGGGTATGGTGTTTATCCCACCTCCCCTTCCCCCAAACTTTTTAATTATTTTGGAAAAATTACTTACATCAACAACCGAGGGAACAATTTTCATAATTCCACCCACGAAATCCTGTGAAGCATTTAGATCGGAGCACATTATATGTACATCTTGCTCCAGCGTTTCAATTTCCTTTTCCCTGGTCTCGTCTGTTGCTATCGTTGTTGCAGGTGTTTCATTCAACCCTGAACTTGACGGCAAGCTCGGGGACACTTCCACGCCATTTATCTCCTCAAACTTCTCTTCAAACTGACTGCAAAATAGAAATTCAGCGCATAGTTTTAGGTATAGTAGGAAAATGAGGATATTGATAGTAGAATATTGGGCAGTTCCAATTCTTAGTACAGCTTCATTAATATGGCCATAGATGGTGGTTTAAGTTTCAGAACAGAGTCAAACATTCCTTAACAACAAAAAGAAACGTTACCTGACAAGGTAAACATCAACGGGGCCCATGGTGCTTCTGAGAACTATCTTGTACCTCCTTTGGGGGTAGTCAACAGCCTGATAGATTATACGAAATGTAAAATACCTGAACCGGTACTACTTCCATTAAGCCTCTATGATTCAATTACCTCATCAGGATCTGGAACTTCTAAAGTGGTTCCATGTGGAGCTTTAATAGCTATGAGAGTTTCATTCTGGTAGAAACGGAGCAACATATCAATATTTGTAAATCCAAATTCTTTACGCATCTCTTCCTTGTGAAATAAACTAACCTGGAAACAAGGCAAACCCTTGATGTCTTCCTCCGTAACAAATAGCCACCTAACAATTAAATAAAGAATACCACTTTTAAATTCCATATTTAAAAAAAAATAAAAAATAACATGAAGGAGGTGAATTTTGGTGAAAACTATTGCCTTTGGTTGTTCTCATCTTCACTGAGGTCCCTTAATCTTTCCTGCATCTCTCTGCAATTATTAAAAGCCTGTGAAACGACAATTGGGGGCACAAAATTTTCCATTTAAAGACCGAACAAAGGACTAGTTAAACAACCTTATTTGTTCATCTAATCCACGCTCCTCCATTGAAAGGTTCTCTACTTCCGCCTGCACACATAATGTAACTATGTTTGAGGCTTACTCCGGTATATTGAAATTAAAATGTGCAAGTATAAGCTAGGAAACAAATAATTTCACCAAAGAGTTTACCAACGTATGAAAAAAATTGAGATAGAAAGAGAAGGTTAGCTCAGTTAGTAAAAGCAAGGGAATGCCGAAAACCCTAAGGTATGAAGGGAAAAAATGGACTTGATAAAATATGTATACATTAGTTGATATAATTGAACTTACCTCAACCCATCGGCTTAACATTTTGGATTGGTTGGTGATTTAATATGATTCAACATGATATCAAAATAAGAGGTCATTTATATGTTCATCAAATCCCTATCGAGTCACATACTTTTTGTTTTTTAAATTTGGTTGGCATTCACATACTTTTTTAAGAAAAGATGGAACATATGGTAGGAAATTTAAGTAAAAATAAGTTTAAATTTCAAAAATCAAAAACAGAAAACCAAATGGTTATCAAACGGGGCCTAAAAAAATAGTTTCTAAATACTTGTTTTTGATTTTTGGTATTTGGTTAGGACTCACATACTTCCTTAGAGGAAGATGAAACATATATATAGAGAATTTGAGTAAATACAAACTTAAATTTCAAAAACCATAAATGAAAAATCAAACAAGGCCTAAACAGCAAAACAACAATGGCACACACATTCCATGAACGTCAAACTACTAGCTTTCTTGCAAATTTCATGCTAGCTTCCACCCAACAAACACAATTTTGTCTTTTCGATAGAATACTAGCCAAGTTAACCAAAAAAAACATAGTCAAAATGTCCACTTTATGCATACCTGTAGACCAGCATAATTGTCATCGACATCCCCTGGCCTTGAGACATCAAGCCCCCTAATCAATCATTTACTAAAATAATAAGTAACAGAAAAGACGATACTACTAAATAATAAGCCGTGAAACTCCAAAGAAAGTACCGCACAATACATACTTCCACTGAATTCTATTCTTAAGCTTCTTTTCTATTAGACCAATTCCTTCCAGAACATTTGTGATATCATATATTCGTCTTTTTTGTACCTATAGAAGTACAGAAATGTTAACTAATTGAACTTCACAATAGAAGCCTATAATGTTCTAGAAGTATAGTAACCTCCAAGGTGTCAGCTGCATTGTTTAGATCAAGAATACCATCTTCCGCTTGTTTGATCAGATTAATGAACTTCTTTGTCAAGAGACCTAGATGAAAATGACTAAAATTAGGAATGTACGCTGGTAGGAAGCATAATACAGTTACAACAAAGTCACCAGGATTAACAAGTTACCAAGAGAACTATCATAACGGCATGGACCAGCTGGAGTCAGATTGTTTGCAGAAGGTGAACCTGAAACTTAGAAATTTTCTCATTAATGCGTAAGCTTTGTGAAAGAACGAGGAGGAAGAAGTTGAAATTTCATCTACTGATACAATTTCACGAGCAAAAATGGTTCACTTTCCTTGCTCAGAAAGAAGAATGGAAGAAGATATTTTACCTATGACAATTTTGACTTAAAACTAAAGGTACCAACACGTATAATATACTACTTGGTAGTACTTACCAACATTTGACATGGGAGTCTGTGGCCCTGATCTACTGCATTTGGTTAACCTTGATTTGCTTCCCTTTCCTCCTTTCACAGATACAGGTGTTTGATGGGGACTGTTAACTACCTGAGTAAATCGAGGACCAGCTGCTCTGTCGGTTGACTCGGCTTCATAATCTGCCGCCACACTCTTCCTCTTCAATTGCTGTTAGACAGGATACAAGATATCAAACAATCTATAATCTACATACGCAACTAATAATCTTATCATTATAGTGCCTTTCAAACTGGGGAATGAAAATGATTTGGTTTATTACTTTACAGACCAAAAAGGCAGTAATACAGCACCTACCACACAGACCATAAGTCTAGAAAATCAATCCTTGTAATACTAATATATATCTGACAGAATCTCATTATCAGTTGCTCCATTTAGACTTTATGGAGGTATGTCAGATGCGCATTGTTATACTGCACTGCTAAATTTAAACTAATTTTTTTATCTTATTTTCTTAAGCATGCCATCTAAAAAGAAAATAACTATCTGTGCTATCCGTTCAATCCAAAGCATGTGGATTTTTATAAACCAGCGGCACAATTTAGTTTATAAGCTTGGGCTTCATAACTTCTTCCAAGCTCTAAAATCCATGGTAATTTTCCATGTACGTTACAGGCATCCTCCCAACCAATGAACCAAATCAAAACAAAACCTTTCAAACCAATAACAATGACATCCGAAGATTTTGATAAGAACACTTTTCAACTGGTGTTAAATCAAGAGGACAAATAATTTACTACAGGTTTTAGTTTTCAATCAAATGAAAACCCAATGATCCACAAAAGCACTATTCATACTTTGAATCTCTCTCCTCTCAGGTCCTCAAAGAGTAGCTAATCATTGACAGAAAATATCTTACACTTGTTTCTAAATGGATGATCAATAAGCCATAAAATCTTCAATAATAATGGAAAGATCATTTGTAGCTGAGCTCAAGGATGATTATTTATGTCATGCTAAGAGTACCGCTTCTTTAAAATGTAAAAACCTAACATATGAGAAGGATCAGGGTTGAGGCATGCAAGAAGTCTTCCAATGGGATTTTCACATGACCAAGCCTTCCACATATAAACTTTTTGTAGATGTCTTGAAAACTTATAATATAAAAACTGCCTCGTTTTTTTATAATTGGGGAATCAAAGCTTCCACACTCTATACGGGGTGACCGCTTGTCCAAAACTGCCCCACTTTACTATAATAATAAACATTTCAAAATGTTATCCCATGATTGTCGTTAAACCTGTAAACACAACCACTTATCTAGTTTCCTATAAGGTTATAGTAGGTAAAATGACAATCGTTCATAAAAATTGATTGCCTTAGGTGCATATTTGTGAACAGTGACTTTAAAGAGTGCATATACTACAATTCCTTTTTCTATAATTAGTCCTGATTTCCCCTCCTTTCTATTCACGCAAATATCAAAGTGGAAACATCCTTCTTAAGTACTCTAGGGTTGTTTTGAAAATTATTAGAAAATGGTGATTGCGGGACTAGCAAAAGTCGAACAAAACAATACTCACAAATTCATGATTTTGAAACAATTAGCTTCTTCGAGGAGTGGATCGTTTGAAAGAACTAACAGGAAGACCAAAAAAGACTTTCTAAAGCTGTTATCCAAAATTGACAAGCTGGTTCAAAAAAAAAATGAAAAACAAAAATACTACTTTCAAAACAATTTCCAAACAACCTCTAAATATTTTTCAGATGCAAAATTTTGAGAAAGACAGACTATGACCCGAGACAGAATGGGGGAGAAACAAGATAATATTAAATAGAGGAAAAAAGATCAAACATAAACAT
This sequence comes from Sicyos baderoa, assembly GCA_037832685.1. Taxonomy (NCBI): domain Eukaryota; kingdom Viridiplantae; phylum Streptophyta; class Magnoliopsida; order Cucurbitales; family Cucurbitaceae; genus Sicyos; species Sicyos baderoa. Next base: position 8,926 of record JBBMEF010013664.1, on the reverse strand, counting down.
AACATTGAGATTTACACAGATTGTTATGAAGTGTTTGACAGTTATGTCCCCCTAGGCCAATTCTCTATTATGATCTGATTTTTCTTTCATTGATAGTTCTTTTTCCATCTTTTGACTTAGATTTATGGTAGAGTGCTTCTTCCATCGTGGAAATCAACTTCATTTGTTTACAAGGTATGGAAAGTAAAACTTTACAAGTAAAAAAAGGCATATAAGTCACAGCCCACACATATATCAACCATAGAACAGTTGCCTCCTCGTGTATATGTGATCCTCGTAACTTATAAGCATGCTTCCAATGAAAGGGCATGCATAACCAGATTCAAAGTTTGAGGAAATAGGTTTAACTCTTTTAGTATCATCATGAGTCAAACATCAAGGATTGGGCTAGAGGTCAAAAAGAGCCTAGAGGTATTGTAAATCATTAAGTGCTTAGATGGAACGGAATCAGTCTATGAAGGCCATCTAGCTAGAAATTAATTATCTACGAGTTACCTTGATAACCAAATGTAGCAGGATCAAGCGGTTGTCCCATGAAAATAGTCGAGGTGCCCGTGAACTAACTCACACTCACAAATATAAAAATAAATATCGTCATGAGTCATGACTGACAAGATCCACCCCAATTTTTTTTTATATATTTGTGAATGTCTGGTCCAACTAGCACGCACCTCAACTATTCTCACGAGAGAAGCATCTAACCCTACTATATTTAGTTGTCAAAGTAATGTAGAAAATTAATTTCTGGGTAGGTGGCTACCATGGACGGAACTCATTCCCTTAAGCATTTTAGGATTCTCCAAGCTCTTATTTGACCACTAGGTCAACCAATGATGGTTAAGATCTACCCCGATTTCTTTTCCTTTTTGTTGGTTTGGTGAAAATCCCTCTAAGGAATTTACTAACAAGTCAAAGTTGTGAGGGTGTGCCAAATATAAAATATTGTACTTGAATTAGTTATCTGAAAAGCAAATTGTAAGTGAACATGAAGAGTGACAACTTTTTTTTTTTTTGATAGGAAAGAGTGACAACTTTATCCACAATTTTTGAACTTATAAGTTACACTTTAGAGATTTTAGAAGTATGATTAATGTGAAACAAACTATTTACAAGGTACAACAATTTGTTCATTACATAATCCTTCAAGCGCACAAAAACCATTGTAGTTGCAGGAAGTAAACAATCTATTACCCTTGCATTGCACCTGCTCTAATCAAAAGGACCAAATGCAACGTAGCGAAAAAGTGTACTGTCAGTGAAAATCAAGAGTGATAAAGAAATTCACTGGTCGAGAAAGCAAGGAGAGTGAGATACTCAATACACTTTTCTAGGAACAGCAGAAAACTCGAATTGAAGGTGATAACAGCAAAATTCATCAAATACAGCCACACAGAATACCTAGAAAGAGCAAGGTAACCGAAATCGAGCAAAAATTGAAGGTCAGCTCGGCGCAGAATCGAAAAGGCAGAGTCTCAATCACACTGAAACAAACTAATTTCACTAATCTAACCTACTTAGATTGACGAGATCCGCTACAAAAGCAGTAAGCAGACAGATTTCAAATCCAGACTAAAATCAGAAACAAAGAGCTCAAAAAACAATACTCACATAGAAGTAACAAACGAGAATATGCATATAAGAAAAGAAACAGACCGGAGATTTGACGACGAGGGAGTCAGGCTGCTGATCGGCGAGGCGAGGATCGAGGGCGAAGCGGTGGTAGTCGCCCGGAGATGCAAATGGCGGTTTCATAGAGGAGAAGGGAAGCTGGCGGTGCATGATCTGGTCAGGCGGGTGTGAAGAGGAGTTGGGAGCTCGAGAACCCGACATGGAGCGGCGTTGAGGATCGAGTGAGGGGGGTCGGGGTTGGGGATTTGGGTCTGAAATGGAGGGTTTAAGGGAGAATTGGGGGAAATTGATGGAAACCAGAAGAGGAAGAAGAAGAAGAAGAGATCTGGGAATTTGGATGCTGGTTCCAGAAAATGGAGAAAAGCGGGAGAGACAGATTCAGAGAGCAGAAAACGAGGGAAGGTTGAAACCAAGGAGGGAATTTGGTTCGGATATAGATGTGGAGGGAACAAGCGCTCTTTAGAAACAAAAAATAAATAAATAAACAAAACTATATATTTACATAAATATTCATTAAAATACACACAAAAATATTAACCAAAATCTTCCGCTCCCAATTATTGTAATATCAAAGAAATAAAAACAATTGGAGAGTATACTCCTCAACCACCAGAAAGACAATCTTTGAAGGAAGGCTCTCCTGTCTCAAAACAACATCTAACTCTTGAATAACACAATAATCTTTTAAATAAATATCCTGGTAATTTAACGGTATTAATATATCGGTTTAATTGTCCACCTGTTGTTATGTTGTTAAATTATAAGAACAAAATATATATGCTAATTTTTTTAAAAAAATGACAATTAATGTGAATTGATTTTTAAGTGAGATAATAGAACTTTGATTACTAATTATAATGGAACTGTTATGGGGTAAAATTAATTATAATACAAAAGGGATCAATTAAGCATTGACCATTACAAATTATCCATAAGGTTGGTGGGATAAAGGGAGAATATAAACTAAAGAGCGAGGGCCGTATAGTGTATAAATAAGTAAAAAAGAAAAAGTTCGAATCGGCGATGCGCGCCTATTGTTGAGCAAATTGAGCGCCGATTATTTGGCGCGTAATTCGTCCCCATTACCAAAACTCGTTGATTTCCTACTCTCACAACACCGCCGGCATTTGGGCTCTGGACAAATGGGCTTTTCACGAGCCCATCTTCAGCTTTAAGCGCTCCACATGAACACAATAACTTTAAATAATACAAAAACTTTTAAAAAATTAACAAATACAATCTTGCATTTTTTTTTTCATTTTTGTATGATACTAGTTTTTGATGAATATTAATAATACAATATTATAATCTAATATACTAATATTGATATTAATGAGTATTATACAAATATTTTAAAATTTAAATATATTTGTAATTATAAGAACGGTGTGAATAGAACTAAAAGTGATAATGAAAACCGAAAACCGATAAAATCGAACCAAACTAAACCAATTTATTGGTTCGGATCGGTTATTTAGAAAAGTACTAGATCATTCGGTTTGTTATTGTAAAAAAATCGAGTATGTTTCGTTCGGTTCGGTTTATGTTTAAAGAATCAATAAAAAACCGAACAGAACCGAGTATATAATATTTAAACATTAATGAAAAACCCTAGATATATTTTAGCTATTTTCCTCTCAGTAGTTGTTGTGTTCCACCATAAACATACATCCTTTGAAAAGTCCAGCCAAAAATTCTGAAGCTTTCATCGTCTGATATTGAACATTGGACAGTGGGCAATGGGCAATGGGAATTATGTTTTACTTTATATTTAATATGTTTGGTTTTTAATTGAAACTTTGAATTATATTTTACAAAAAATAAAAATATATTGAACTTTCAATTATAAATTTATGTGTAATACAAAAAAATTGAACAGTATAGTTATATTTTTTAATTATAGCTACTATTTTTTTTTTTGCCAGTATTAAGAAGGTTTTATTTTTTACAAAAATAAAATCAAAATTTATACCAAAACTAGCAAGAAGGCATAAATAGATTTATTCAATCCAAGTTACACCAAAATCAAAACCGAACCAAAATCGAGCCGAACCGAAGAAAAACCGAACCAACGATTATGTCATTTATTGGATATCGGTTTGGTTCCATATATTAAAAAACCGAAGATATTGGTTCGATTATCGGTTTGACACAAAACCGACAAAAACCAAACCATTATCACCCCTAAATATAACACATGTCAGGGGCAGGAACAAGGAATCGAGAATGGAGAGTATATTCCCATCCCCATCTCCATTTTTTCTCTCCTCACTCACTCTCTCATTTCCCACCTAAACGAGAATTCTCCCTCCCGGTAGAGAATATGAACATCTCTAAGCACATTAGTTCTATTTCCCTAAATAATAATTTACTTATTTATTTTTACTTTTTAGAAATTCAAAATATCCTTGTCATAAAATAAAAACCAAATATCCTCATTTCAATCGCATTTTGAAAGCAAGTGGACATGCAAAATTACAGATAAAGATGGTAACTTTCCAACTGAAGAAGCTACAACACTATTTTATTTTCTAACGCACAATTGTTTGACAATCAATAAGAACAACTTTCACATGCCAACTTAGTAATAGCTTAGTTCACACAAATGTGTATCTAATCTGGAGACCGTGAATTTGAATCTCTTACTTACATCCAAACAACTACTACCTGAAAATAGAAGATACTTCATTCGTTCTTATACTCTTTCAAGTGCCAAGAGATGACTATTTGAGTAGATGGGCGAGATCTGGATCGTCTAAGCTCACGTCCAACCACCCATTCAAGCGCATGAACTCTATGTAGTGATCGGGAGGCTTCACAGCACGAGGATTTCTTGGGGTGAAGCCATGAATCCTCTCGAGATCTCGAGCGAGCCACCTAACATATGCAGGGTCCAGAGGAGGCACTATCTTCAAGTAGATTTCTTCCCTTGGTTCTTGTGGTTTCACTGGTTTGTTTCCCATGTAAGGCTAACCACAGAAGTTGAAAACGAAACACTCAGCTCAAGCAACAATCTACGTATGAAAAACAATTAGGAAAAAACCAATAAGCTAAAAGAAGACTAGCATAGCGCAAAACAAAAGACAATAAATTCTATAAAAAAATGGGCTTCTACTATGTTCATATCATAAATCATCATTCATCATGAGTGTAAAAATATTCAAGGTGCGCGTAAATTGACCCAAATAGTCATAGAAATGCAAATTTTTAAAAAAATAAAGAAAAAAAAAGCTAGGTTCATATGATAAAGCTTCTTCACAATTTGATAAGTTATGTACAAATTAGTGGTGGTGAGATCAAAGAACTAAAAAAATATAATAAGCATCTGAAGTTCTGAACAAGCAAGAAAAGTGATAAATTTCTGGCACATAACTTCTTTTATATCCATCCGGACTAGCTTACGTCCATCTCGACTAATCTCTCACGACAGATTGTATGACTCTACAACATTTAGATGTTAAGAAAATAAAAAAAAAACTAATTCTTAGATAAACTTTTTGGCTCATGCCTAACACTTGACAGCAAAAGTTGTTTGAATGCTCACAAAATGTGTACTAAAATTTAAACAATAAAGTGTTTTAGCTATCAGCTAACATAATATACAAAGGCTATGACAAACATTGCAGTACAGAAATGAAATAGCCTCTGGCATGTGGCCAGCCCTATTTTAAATATGCAATTCCTTGAATTATGTTAAATTGGGGATAAATTTAATTATACCAGCCAATACTCGTTTCACGAGACTTAGAAAATTGAGAAATGTCCCGAAAACGATTTGACAGGGACTCGAACACGAACACAGTTAACTTGAATTCATACACAGTGTGAAATCCAACCAACGAGCATGGGATTTCCCAATTTGAAAATCAATCGAACTTCGTAAAACCCTAACCCAATGGCAAACATTGGTATAAACTAAAATTAGCACAAAAATTGTAATCCATGTATATCAAATTTCATTGAAAGGCAGTCAATTGAACCCGCGAGTGGATAAACGGCGGATCTCGATACATTTGTTCTTCGCCATATGAATATTATCGACAAGAAGAAAAGAGAATAATAAAAAAAAATGTAGAAACTAAATTAGGGCATACCCGAAAACCAAGAAAACGAAGGAAGACGACTAAGAAGCGAGAACTCAGCTTAGCCGTGGCCCGATTTCGCGATAACAAAACTGGCGTCAATACAGATGTTCAACGGTGGTGCCAATCTTAAGCTGCATTTTTAGGATTAAAATATTATTTTATCCTAAAAAATAATATATTTTGTTGATCAATTATTTTAAATTCTTGAATCAATTTACAATCAAACAATCAAATTATTACCCATCATAGTCATTCGGTTCAAATCTCAAATATTATATTATAAACATAATTGATAATATTTTTCATTTATCTTTCTTTTTAACTCATTTTACTTAATTTATTTTTTTTATTTTTTTTCATCATGATATTTTTTTATTATACAAATCTGTTTTACATTTTAAAGAATCACATAAAACCTTTGACAATTACTAATTTGAGAGAAAATTGTGAATTAATAATGTTAGTTAAATTCACATAAATAAAAGTTTACCATATCTATATAAAAATAAAAATAAAGATAAAATAAAATAAAATTAATTATTAAATTGCTGTTAATTTCAATTTATAAAGCACAATTTAAAAATATGATATTATGTGAATGAGAATAAATTCAATTAATTAAGTACATGATCACGCTAATAAAATTTAGAAAAATTGCACAAACCACTTTTATACTGTGGTGTTTGTAACGACTCTACCCTAGATTTATATTTGATAATTGTTGTAATTAATCTCATATATATATATATATATATATATATATTCAACTCTCCTAAACCTAATTTAAGTAAGATATAAATGATAAAATTGATATTTGAAGAAGAAGAGAAAAATTTGTATCTACTTCCTTTACCTTAAGGATTATATTCTACAGGAGTAATTATGTGGGGTTAAACAATCTCAACTTGGATATGGTATAGTTTATGTGTTTACCATCTTATGCTTGTAGGGATGGTGTCATATTGTATAGTTTAAATTAGAATATGAAGATTAATTGTAATATTTATCAAATTCAAGATGGTAATTGATTAAATTAAAAATTGAAATGATGTAATTATTACAAACACTATAATTTAAGAATGTCTTTATAAATATAGAAAGAGTGAGTGGTACAATAATTTTATTGTTTGATTGTAAATCAATTCAACACCAACATCACAAGTTTGAACCCTCGAATAATCGATATTTGTTCCAATTAATTAGTTCACAATTAGAAGTTAGGAAATGTGAAAAGACACCTTCGCCCTTTTCCTTTATGACATTTTCCTCCTTTTTTGTGAAAAAGAATGTATTTACTATTTCGACTTCGCCGATTTCGAAGTTGTTAGGGAATCATACACGTCCACTCACGTTTCTTTACTTTTTTTTTTTTTTTTTAACAAACTCACTTTTTTCTTCCTAAAATGATTTTTTTGCAATAAATTATTGACAATTAAGTCCTTGGTCGTAAAATATTTATAAAAGTATCATTTAATAAAGAGCAATACTTACTTAAGGGTGGGTAAGTATTTTGAAAATAATTATCTAAGGGTGGGTAAATATTTTAAAAATACTTACTTAAGGGTGGGTAAGTATTTTGAAAATACTTACCCACCTTAAAACCATATATTTTTATTTTTTCAAAAGAAAAATAGTTTGATTGATGGAAAGATAAATAATAAAGTTAAAAATATGTGGTGTTAAGGGTGAGTAAGTATTTTCAAAATACTTACCCACCCTTAGATAAGTATTGTTTTTTAATAAAAGATGATCTATTGTCAATTTAAATTGACTTAAAATAAATAGTTTGTTTTGATGTGATGAAATGGGGAAGATATTCACCCACAAAATTGATTTTGAAATAAACCCTTTATAAATTGTGATGGTATCAAGAGTTATCTATAAATTTAGATTCAATAATATGTATGAAAATGACGATGATCATGAGACTTGTTTCATATTAAAATTGCGAAGGGATTTCATAAATTTTATAATTTTTTTTTTCATTATCAATTAATTTTAAAACTCGAGATTAATAGCACTATTTTCAAAAATTGATGGTTGAAGAGAAAATTAACCTATTATAACTTTGTAAACAATTTATCATCCTATTAATCTTTTTAATATTTATATTGTCACTACTACAAAAATCAATTTAATTGACGCGCACAAAACGTCAAAGAATCGACTGTCAACTAAATTTGGATGTCAAGAGAACCGTAGGTATTAATTTGAAATTAATTTCCTAGGTAGGTAGCCACTATGGAGTTCAAATCTCATGGTGGCCACCTAATTAGGAATTAATTTCAAATTAATACCTACGAATTTCCTTGATATCCAAATGTTATAGGTCAGGCGGTATGCTCCGTGACATTAGTCGAGGTGCGCTTGTGCACGCAAGCTGGCCCGGACAATCACAAACATAAAAAAAAAAAACTTCAATACTTCATTTTACATCTTATCAAACATAAATTTATTATGACTTATCTTTCATTTCCTTCCCATCAGACATAAACTTACTCTCACTTATCTTCTCATTTCATCTCTCCCCATTTCTTTATAACCAAACATTTTTTACCCTTGAACGTGAAAATTTTAGGGGAGTTTCACCTTCAAATTCTAGACCCCAACCATTATGTTGTTTCTAGGAGACAAAAGTTGTTTCGCATATTTGTTGTATAAAAATTCACAAAAAATTTAAATTCAACATTAAAATAAATATAATGTATTTTAGGTAATGTGTGTATTGTAATACAATATTAACATTTATGTTATGAATATAATAATATAATATTATAATAAAATCGTATTATTTTTATCTTTTATATTTATAAAGATTCATAGATTATCATCCAAATCAATAGTATGATATTGACTGAACTTGTTGGAAATCCATAACTAAACTCTTATCAACGATCTAGTCTAAAAAAAAGCTCTTATCAACGATGATTAAAAGTCGCATTCTAAGGAAATATAAATTAATTAATAATAAGTAGGAAAAATAGATTGCAATTTGTTTTTTTCTTCCTCCATTCAGGTAGAGTATCAATTGAGAATAATCATTATTCTATCAAGATCAATTATGAGCAAGCATATATTATGATAGTAAAGAAAATACAACACAACATCTTGTTTCTCAAAAAAAAAAAAAAAAAAAATACAAGACATTTCCAGACATGGAAAAATCTCCTGGTAAGGAGTAAAAAATCACGGATCAAAATTAAACTTTTACT
>JBBMEF010013654.1:0-20793 GCA_037832685.1 Sicyos baderoa | reverse complement strand
ATTTTTGAAATTAAAAGGGGAAATTTATTTTTGCTAATATTCTCATAGAAGAATAATTTTGCAATTACTTTCTAAAGGTCTAAATATACAAATCTCTCTTTTAATTATTTAAAATAATCTTTATTTTAAAATATACATCTAAACAAGTTATTGTCGTTAAGTTTTTTACAAAAAGTCACATCCTAATGAGTTTTTTGCTGCAATTTATTCATAAAAATCTACATCTAAATGATATTTTACAAAAATCTAAATTTACAACTATTTAAAATAATTCTTCAAACTAATTCTTCATTCAAACACTTTATAAGTTATAAAATTGAACATTTTTATTTTTCACAATTTAATGATAGTTACTTTTAGTCTTTAAGATACAAAATCGTTAATTACATATAGTAATTTGACTAAAATTATAATTAAACTAATTTTATATTTTAATATACCGATAAAATAATTATAATTATTTTAATTTTATGTAAATTTTAATTTTATTTTTTTAAAAATTATAAAAGTAAATTAAAAATATATATTATGATTATTATTAAAATGTTAAAAAATAATAAATAATAAATAATAAAAAAAATCTATAATTTTAAACTTAAAATATCAAAATAAAGTTAGATCCATAACATAGTAATTGAAAATAGTAATTTTCCCTTTTTTTTTAATGCATTTACACTCGATTAAAAAAGATTACCTTTTTATTTTTCTTTATTATTTGAAAAACAAGAATGAATTATTGCTGACATTACAAGTTTGAACTAAAAATAGAAAAGGAATTTTATATACGCGTTTTGAGAGGTTTACCTTGCGTTAATCTTGCTTTAATTACCCAACAAATGGTTTGCCACTATACAGGTCGAGTAATTTTTTTCGACTTTTTTTCGACTTTTTTTTTTTTTTATTTTTTTTTTATTTTTTTTTTATTTATAGTAATTGGAGACGGAAGAATTTAAACAGTGTGACCTCATGTAATCTCATGGATATTCGTTTTTTATTTTTTAACCGGTAAGATTATTTTTTTGGCATATTGTTGATTGAAGAGTTTTACTCTGGTTGATCGATGAGTTTGATCGAGTAAAACTCTTCTACATATGAATATGTAGAGAAGTTCTACATTTAATTTAGATGACATTATTGGATACCACATAAAATTATGTTGTAAAAGAAAATATAGAATAGTGTCAAAATGTATGGCTTCTCTACACATTCATGTATAGAAGAGTTTTACTTTTGTTGATTAATTTTTAAATATTACGTGGTGGTCTTTTTAATCTTATGAATATTCGTTTTTTTTTTTTGTCAATTATGATTTTTTAACCAAGTTTACACACTTATTTGATATGAAATTGAAAATTTGACCAATCACTAAGATTTTAACTACGAAAGGTTTGATTTACTTTGATTTGAAGGTATTAGTAATAAATGATTTAAGTTTTTGAAATCAACTTACGAAAAGGGGTGGGGGAGCATAATAATAATTGAACTTACAAATGAAAGGCCTAACCTAATAATGGAAATTGATTATTTTTTATTTTGTTGATTTTCTTAAAGTTTTTTTTCCTTCCATTATCTAGATAATATTTTCTTTCTCACTCATTCCTCTCTCGTTTATTTTTAATAGTCTTTTTGTTTTTGTTTTTTTACATACAACTTTTTCCCTTATCAACCACGATGGTTGACATTTTATACCTCTAGAATTTCCCTTTTTCATACTTTTATACCCATTTACGTTGGAAAAAACATCACTCCTTCCTATTGACACCTATCGTCATCTAAATTATGTGAAATATTTACGTCAATACAAATGTCATACTATAAAATACTCAAAAGTTAAGTTCGAAAATACGTTAGATTTACATTTGAATTTAAATTATGAGTTTATTCATCTTGAAATTATGTTAAATTATTGAAAAGACCAGTGATTACGGGTTCCATCTTCCTCGATTAATGTCACGGGAACATATCGTCGATCTTATAATATTTGAATACCAAGAAAATTCGTATGAAATTAATTTCTAGGTGAATGACTATCATAGATTGAACTCATCACTTTATGTACTTCAAAGTTTCTTTTGACCAATTGAGCTACTCTATAATGATTAAATTAATATGCATATGGTTAGTTATATATGGAGAATTATGTTTTATATACGTAGTGATTAATTTAAATGCGTGACGGTATGTGAAATTACGCGGCATATACACGTTGCAAATAATTTATTATTTGTGAATAAAGTACACGAAATTAAGGGGAATTTACATGTATATTACAATAAGACAAAAAAATGGCATAAATAACAATTTTTTGAAAATATTTGCAAAATCAGATTTGTAAACTTCATCAACAGTGTTTGATAGACTCCATCAATAGTGTCTGATAAACTCTATCAATAGAGTCTGATAGACTCCATCAATAATGTCTGGTAAACTCTATCAATAGAGTTTGATAGACTCCATCAATAGTGTCCGATAAACTCCATCAATAATATTTGATAAAGTTTATAAAAAAAAGTTGTTATATTTGCAATATTTTAAAAAAATTACTATAATTCTAATATAGAGTAGAACCATACAAATTCCCCGAGTGAATATATTTTTATTTTAAAAAAATGTACATTTTTATCTGTTGATAATAAAATTAACATGTACAATTAATACGAGACAAGTTGGTTTTCCGGGGTCGGTAGGGTAGAGATCGGGTAATCGATAAGCATGAAATTTATTTATTAATTATTTATTTTGTTTTGTTTCCGAAGTGAATAAATTAGAGTACATATATACTTTCAAAACAAATGACAAATAAAAAAGTACAACTGTTTGCCTTTTATTACTTAATTAAACCTGATGTGTCTTGCTAATTGAGCGTTTTAAATACGATTATTGATTATTAAATATTCCGAATTAATTTGCTATAAACCAAAGGGATATGCTCATTAGTTGAGTTTCCGCTAATAATGAAACAATCAGATAACTACTATTTTTTTTTATCAATTTTCGAGAAATATTGATATTGAATTGATTTATAGCCAAACAATAAAATGATTGCGTCATTAACCCATTTAATAGATAACTACTATTTTTAGGACAACGAAAAATATAAAATATAAAATATAAAATATGATATACTTTGAATGTTTGAGTAATAGATTACTATAAGTTTCTATTTCAAAACTAAATGAATTTATCAATTTTGAATGATTTTATTTTCACTAAATTAAATATTTATTTGAATGAATGAATGAATTTTGATTTTATATTATATTGTATAATGTTTCGTTTCGAAAATAAATGATTTAAATAAAATAATTTTGTTCTTTTATAAATGTGAAGATGTCTCCTAGGTAAAATCTTTTATATGTCTTATTAAGATGATATTTCTTTAGGTTCATCAATTTGGATCAAATCTTAATTTATTTTTATTTACTAGTATTCATTTGAGTTTAATGATTAATCTTTATATTATATTGGATTAAATAATCTTAAAACCAACATTATCCCATTCCCTTCAAATTTTGTTATAAAAAAAAAAAATTAAAAAACAAATCCCATTCTCCTCACTTTTTGAATGTGAGAAATATGTCAACGGCTCTAATTTCAGTTCAACTTGGACAACATATTAGGCCTGTTGTTGGTCTTCAAAATTAAGTTTTAATATTTTATGTTCTAATTAGTCCATTCCGTTTCGTGCAAGTGAAAATCAGGAAATACTTACATGAAATAAACAAATAGAATTAAATATTAAACATTGCTTAATTTTAACCTAAAACAAATGGTTAGTAAATTAACGTATACCATCAACCAAAATTATAAATTCAAACCTTATTAATATAATCACTCCAACAAAATTGGTATTTTAGGACAATTATGTCAAAATTTATGCTCTATCATGATATAAATGTTTTATGACACAAAAAATCAAATACAAAACAACATTTTCCTTCATTTTATCTCGTTTAAATCAATGATTTTTTTGCTCCACCATGAAATTTCCCGAAGGCTAATGATGTCACTAAGATGATTATATATATAGGAGATTTTTCCTCTATAACAAAAATTGGCTAAAAAATTACATCTATAGCATGAAACTGAAAATAATTGTATATATATCAAAAAATTGAAAGTAGTCGAGTGATTGAGTTCAATCACTAGTTATTGATTGAACTCAATCAGTTGAGCTCAATCACTTAACAAACGGATTGAGTTCAATCACTCAAAATTTTGGTATAAACGAATTATTAATAAAAATGTGCTATAATTTTAATAAAAGATCACAAAGTTGATATACACAACAAATTTCCATATATATATATATATATATATATATATATATATATATTTCTTAATTTTAAAATATGATTTTGACGCCATATGTAAAAGAAAATTTGCTGAGTTTGGAAAATGAATGGAACACCGTGGTCAAATAGGCAAGGTGAACCAAATTAATCTACTCCAACCAACTCCCTATTAATTAATTAAATTTTCTTATTAAAAAAATAATTAATTAAATGTTTTTAAAACTTCAACATCACTACTTTCTTGCTATAATAGTATAATTTACGACATCGCTTGCATATACATTTTTTTTATAATAAATAAATATATGTAGTTTCTTTTTTAGTTTATTGGGTTTTCAATCATCCTTATTTAATTCGAGGGGAAAATGTAAAATATGTTTCTAAGGCGACTGCTTTGTGAATTAATTTAATATGACTTCTAAAAAAATAATAATATGTGACATCAATTAATTGTGTCAAGTTGATAAATCCAAATTAAAAAAAAAAGATGTATTTTTTGTAGTTAGTGTGATTTTTTTTGAATGAATGTGAATGGTATTCTTTTACATTATAAATTTAAATTATTTGTATCAAGTTTGCATTCTCAATGAATATATGTATTTTTTTTCACTGAAATTGGTTAAACCCCTTCGTAAAACTAAACCTATGACTTTGAAGTTGATAATATAAATTATAATTTTTTATGTATTTTTTTTAGAATAAATAGTAAAACCTAACTGAATTAAATGAAAAGCGGGCCAGTAGATATAAGGTGAAGAAAAACGTGGGTAGATTTTGAAAATTTAAAAAGATGGTTGCGTAAGAGAGAAGATATTCTAGAAACCAAAGTTAGGAAATTAATTGGTTGAATTAAGAAATAAATTGAATTATTGAATAAAATATGTGAGAATATGGAGTTCTAATGTGGGACATTTGTGAGATCTTAATATGTCCACTCAAGATGGTGAGTGTTTTGGGTTCAGATACTCGTTTGAGCTTTATGGGCTCTGATGTTATGTGAGAATATGAGGTTCCACCTCAAAATCAATTAGCAATGAAGAAAGTAACCCATATCTTTTTTTATATTGATGTTGGACTCTCCCATTTTTCAATGTGGAATATTTGTGAGATTTTAACAAAATATAACAAAGGGTTTAAACTAAAATAAGATATATGAGCACAGTAATTACTCAAACTTAACCGCACTCGCCCATAGCTTCCAACATCAGCAACCTCTCTATGATGAAAACAAAATTTGATTAATATTTTTGAAGATGAAAACATAAGAGTTATTTTTTTTTGACAATTATGCTACTTGAGTTAGGGTTGAATATGTTTTTTTAATTATATATTATTAAAATTTTACGTGTAATCTAAACTCATTTCAATAATATAATTTAGAATTAATATGAGTACATAATGTTTTACCTCATTAATTTTACAGAGATATATTTATAAAAAAATATGGGAAAAATATTTTGTTTTAAATTTTGAGTTAATTTACTTCATTTGGTATAATTTTACCCATACTTACTGATTTTTTTAGGCATGGCATAACTTTAATAATATTATATATGATCTAATATCTTTTTAAATCATCATGTCTAATTATAGTTAAATTAAAAAAGAAAAATAACAATTTGTTAAAAAAAATGAGTATGTAAGTTTGCTTTCACAGCATCCTAATTAAAAACATTGTTTTGCATAATTTGTTTTGTGTATACTTGTGAGATAATGGAGTGTAAAAAAGTTTGTGTAGAAAGTTCTTTCCAACAATCATTTTTTTTATTTAATTTGAGTTCTTTCTATACGATTGTGAGACTATTTATGTAATTGAGGTTGAAGTTACAATTTTATAGGATTGTACAATTTTTTTACACGGAAAGTTCTTTCTATTTATAACTTTTTTTTTAGTTTGGAATTTTTCCATTATTTTATGTTGTTTTATTTTCTATACGAAGAGGGTTAGTGACATCTTCGTTTCATTATTAGGTGGTAATTCAATTTTATATCACGATCACAGATTCGATCAAGAAAATTGATATTCGTCTCTCATTTATTTATAAATAGTAGTGTTCTCTATATAAAATTTGTGATCTCCTATCTCAATTTATACGAAAAATAAAAATAATGATAAATAGATGTCGGGTGCATTTAAACTAAAAAAGCGTGCATTATAAAATTGCTCCCATGCTCTAATGGAAACGACAAAGCTAATGATTTTATTAGTTGAAACTAAAATAGAAACCATTTAATGTAACATACAAGATACAACAACAATTTAAAATAAAAACACTTTTTTTTTACGATGAATACTAATAATAATAACGAGAATAGTTCATTAATCTTCCTCAAAAAAGAAAAAGAATAAAGAATAGTTCATTAATCCATGCCCATGGGCGGTTGAGAAATTAAGTCCAAATACGATGAACCTTTTTGTCAACTAAGTCAACCGCAGATTTATAAGTCCACAGCCGGCGAATGCCGCCGCGACACGGCGCCGCCGCCTGGATTCTGTCGTTTTGCAGACAAAGCCGACCGAACAGCACGTACAAAATTTATGGGCTTGTTGGTAATTTCAATTCCAACGGTGTCGTTTACTTCTTATCGTGTATAAACAAATGGGAAATTATGATACATTACTTTAATGTTTGTTTAAACAGCTTTTAATAATCTCAAAACCAAAAAAAAAAAACAGCTTTTAATGTTTCTTTTTGTTTGGACAAAGCCTATCCAGTTTTCTTTGTCGGATTATTGGTGCATTGCACGACCATGGAATTTTCAGATCTCTCTCTGCATATTTGGTCGGGTTTTTAGCTAGTTTATTATTATTATTATTTTTATTGGTCTATATTAATTTATGATATTATTTTGTTTCTGGATTTTTAAACTTTGTTGTTTTTAAATGTTTTTCCTATATAGTTCGTTGTTCTCCCTATTGGTATTAGTAGAAAATTAATCTCTCTAATAAACTATTTTATGAAATATATTGGGCAAAATTCAGATCTATATCTAATCCAAGAACAAATGCACAGTCCAAACAATTTAAATAAAAAACAAATTGAAAAAAATAAAAGGATGGAGAAGAGAGAACACCGGATCTATAGTGGTTCGGGAACAATATCCCTACTCCACTGTTATGGATCGGTTGAACTTGATTGATCGATCCACCATCATAATGTCATTGCAAAAAATTTGTACAAGGGGCTCTCACGGTGTTTAGGGTTTCTAAGCCTCGTTCTCTCTCTCAACCTTGAATGAAACCTTCAAATGTGCTTTATATAGTAGCACCAATACACATCTCTCATGATTAGCTAAAACTAACTCTTAATTAACTCAAGTTAAACATTAACTCATCTTATGGGTTAATACATGATGTGTAATTCACCTATTACAAAATAAAAATCCTATATACAAACAGATTTTTTTACATTCAAATCATTCTAATTATTCCCCATCCTTTCAACTTTTCCGAAACCAGTTGTCCCCATTGTTTTATAACATTTAATGAGCACATATGAGAGTCAACAGAGCAATAGCTCAAACAACATTAATATATACATAATGACTTAAATATCTTGAGTTCGAATCTCTTCCACCCCTAATTATTGTAATCTCAAAAAAAATAAAAAATGAACACACATGAGAGATTTTTATTTTGATGACTTATGGTAGAGCCAAAAATTTATGGAAATGGCAAAATTTTAGAGTTGAACTTTTATTTTACAAAGTTCAATTGTTGTGAAATAAGTTAAATAAAAGTTTTTAATTTGATAACTGAGAGCGAAAGATTCAAAATTAACCTTTTTATCTTAAAAACACTTATATTATTGAACTATTATGGTCGAACAAATAAATAAGCCCAAAAGATGTTTAGAAGTTTTTTTTTTTTTTCTTTTTATGTAGTTCTTTATTCCAAAACAAACCAAAAGGGTTACTCCATTTTATAAATTATTTGGAGAGACCATCACATTTAAAGTGTTTCATCTATGTATTTTAAAATTACTAAAGGATGAAAATAAAATAGATTACATCTAACTTTTTTGATATATATATTTTTTAATTTTTAACCTTGAAAAATGAGGAATTTAAATGATAATCTCTTGATTATCTAGTGATACATCATTCATGTTAGTCCAGTTCATTTTTCGTTACAAATTTAATGACCGTTGGTGGAATTGATTCATTAAAAAAGAATTGTCCTACTTCACAAGGCTAGAATAGCAAGTTGGTTAAAAAGAAATTGAAGCACTATTTAAAATTGAGGTAAGCAATTCTCATATTTTAATAGGTAACTTAATGATGTTGATTAGGTATTGTAAAATACTAAAATAATGTGCTCTTTAACTTTTTGAATATACATACCGATTACTAGTTAGGCTCACTAACGGATTAAATTGAATACACATGGAGTCTGTGGATTAGTAATTTAAATTTAATAATACAGATTAAAGATTTGGTAAGCTGCATGCTGTGGATTTATAGGAATATAAATGGCAAAGAGAGATAATATATTTATGTGAATTTATCCTAGGTAAAATTTTATTATCTCTATTTTAATTCTGGAAACTTTTCAAAAAGTATTTCATATAAATAAAAATATTTTAATTTTTATTTTCTTCCATCAATTTTACTTTGTTTTCAATAAATTTTACTTTATTAAAGTTATCAATTTCATTTAATTGAAGTCGTGAACTTCAATGTTACAAAATATTTCTCTCTTTTTGTTATATTTAAATTAATTTTGCTATATTTAAGTTTTATTCTAAAATTTTTGCATCCGTGAAAATATAAAATGGATAATCCACTAACTTATCTCTCATAATCTCATCCAAATATATTATATTACATATTTGACTTTGACTTTGACTTTGTATTTTCTTTTTTCTATGAAACCAAAATTTACAAATAGACTTGAAGTCTTTTTCTTTTTTATTTTTTAGTCAAGATAAAAATATTAGCGCGTAACCAATAAACGTACAATATCATAAAGTTAGCAAAATTGAATAAAATTTTGTGCAAATATTGTTACAATGAACGTAACAAATTCAAATCTTTAATTCTTATTATCGTTTAACTCAAACAAAAAATTGATTGAAAAAACTAACATCAATCTAAAAAAAAAAAAAAAAACTAATATCAATTTGTATGTGTTATAGTTCTTTCCTTGTTTTTTAGATGGATAATACTTACTCTTAAAGGACTATTATAAAGTTTTTGGCATATAGAAATATGAATGGAAACAAAGATAATATATTTATGATAATCTGTAGTAGGAGGTAATTAAATTCTAGGATCTCAATTTTAATTTTATCAACTTTTTAAATATATTTATATATAGTAGTTATTTGAACTATATATCTAGTAATTATTAATACATCAAAATATCGTTAAAGTTATTGCGAGTGTCTAACTCTACTTAATTATAAATAAATTGGCAATAATATAATTTTCACTAAAAGAGATTGTAAATAATGAAAAGATAAAATTAAGTAGTTAATTAAAGTTTTTTTTTTCATTTATTTATCATCTATCACTTAATAATTATTTGATTATGAATTTAAACCCAAATATTATTGATTTTTTTGTTTTTTAGGGCTAAATCTTAAAGAAAAAAATAAAACTAAATTTGTTAGGAATTGGCCATAACACTTGGGGACCTAAAAGTTCATATCCAAATCTTATTTTGCTACATTAATCTATTAATTGTATTTCAATATCCGACATAAAATGTTCATGAACTCAATTAAATTGTTTTAATAAAAAAAACTACTTAATTAAATAATCCATGATACGTACACAGTCAAATACCTCACTCGAATTTAGAAAATTGGAATTATAATTTCAAGATATTCCAAAACAGCTCTTATTATTATTTATTTCATTGCCTGTTGTTGAGATGGTCAAAGGATCTATAGATTCAAAATATGGTTAATCTACATTCATGAAGCCAAAACAATACATTACCAAAATCGCATTTGTAAAGCATGAATAATTAATGATAATTTTTTGGGAATTTTTTTTTCATCCTTACCTTTTGGCTAAAGTTTCACTTGGGTGCCTATGTTTCAAAATCCAACACTTTTATCCTTAATATTTCAATAATTATCAATTTTAATTCTTAAAATAACAGAATCCGTGGTGATTTAACGGAATATTAAATGAGATGATAATTAAATTAATTTTAAAATTTAATAAATTAATGATGTTTAATTATGGTGTTTAATTATTATTTTTTTTGAAAAAAAAAAGGCAACATTTACAAAGAAAATTGAAAAGACAAATTCCTCCATCTTAATTATATTTTATAAAAATATTCTAAAAAAATGATAACTTTTTATTTTTAAAAAATTAATTTAAAAACAAATATAACTTATTTTATGGTATTTATTTTTCTCCGTTCAACAAATTCATTTATTTTTCTATTCATTATTTTTCTTGTTGGTTAAAACATGAATCTTATATTTTTTATTTAGAAGATAGAAAAAAGTCATATTTATTTTATTTAAAATAAAAGTATTGTGTCTTTTCGGTTATTATTGTAATTGTTATTTTTTTTAAATTAATGTAATTATGATAGTTACATTTTTTTTTATAATATATCTATTTTATCTAAAAATATAATTATTGTAGGCAATACAAAAATATAATTATGATGGAGGTAATTTGTCTTTTTAATTTTCTTTGTAGTTATTGTTTTTTTTTTAAAAAATAATTAAACACCATAATAAAACATCATTAATTTATTAAATTTTAAAATTAATTTAGTTATATTCCTTGTTAATATTCCACTAAATTACTAACGGTTCTGTTATCTCAAGAACTTAAAATTGAGAATTATTGAAATGTCAAGGGTAAAAATGTTAGATTTTGAAACATAGGGACCAAAGTGAAACTTCAGCCAAAAGGTAAGACAAAAAATGATGTTTTCTCTATTTTTTTTCTTTTTTTATTAGCAATAAATTATTTTCCATTTTGTTGTCTATTTCGAACTTTTAGACACCTAATTGCTTATGATAATTTTAAAATATGGATCTTACATAAAAATCAAGTTACATTTAATTATGAATAGTGGGACATCAGCTTGATATTTTTTTGTTCAATGAAACGGGATGATAGAAAAATTGTTTAATCTATTATTAAAAAAATCAAGATATAAAATAAGTTTTAAAGAAGCTTTTGGCTTGCAAGTTAGATCTTGAAATTTTCTGAGGCATTCTAAGACTTTCAACCCAAGTTTGGCATATTAGGTTTTACTTTATGGCAGATATGGAGCTATTAAATCTATTAAATATCCACTTAAAAAATATCAAATTGGATTTGATAACTATTTTATTTTAGTAATTGCGATTGTTTTTATAGGAATCTCCTTATAATAGGTGTTTGATCATATTTTAAATAAATATTAAGGTTTCTTTGATAATTATTTGATTTTTTTTTTTTTTTTTTTGAAATTTTAGCCTATAACTACTATCTTATCATATATTTTTTCTTACTTGCATATCTACATCTCATTTAAATTTGTAGAAACCAAATCAAAATTTGAAAAGAAAAAAAAAACTTTTAAAATTTTATTTTTGTTTTTAAAAGTGGGTTAATATTCATTTATTTTTAAAGAAAATATAAATATAGTGTAGGAAGGGTGGAACATATTTATAGAAAATTTGAGTGAAAATAAACTTAAATTTCAATAATTAAAAATTAAATAGTTAACAAACGAAGCTTAAATTTTCAGCTAAAAAATATAATCAACAAGAATATTATTCGATGGATATGAATTAGTATGTGCTTTGCAACCAAAATTAAGAAATATGAGTTCGAATGTAGATTTCTTAAATGTTAATCAACTAAAAATTTGAATATATGAATACATGAGACATATCGTCTGACTCTACAATATAATCAACAAGAATATTTGAATGTCAATAGAATTTGTAGAAAATTAATTCTTAAATATATAATTATCATAGATTAAATTCATCATTATATCCCAAGATTCTTTTTAATCAGTTGAGTCACTCCATAATGATTAAAATAAATAATATAATAATGAAAATTATAAATGAAAGTAAGAGTTATAAGTTCAATTTTTTCTTATAAAGGGAGCTATAGTTTTTAAGGTTTTAATTTTTTTTCAAATGGGGACGAGGATCTTATAATGGAAAATATATGTGAGTATCGAAAGGGTCAGTGGCGCAGTGATCTCATTATTTTGGTTGTAAATTAGTTTAACACCAACATCAATAAGAACCGTACTTCAACAATATTATTGTATTCTTAATAATTAAAACATTTTAAATTCAAATATTCGATCCTCAAATGTTATAAACTAAAAAAAAAAAAAAAAAAGACGAAACTTGATGTATTTATCTTATAAAAAATTCAAATATGCATTCTAACTAAAAAAAAAGGAAAAATAAAATTAAAATCACCTTTTTGATGAGCCAAAAAAGACAAAACTTTGAAATGGGTAATCCTCCATTAGGAAGAGTGTGGTGATTTGAACCACTTATCTTCCATGATTAATTGATTTTTTTTTTTGGAGAATTGTTTATTAATTGATTTGATGACTCTCCTCTTTCCTTTATTCCTTCTCTCTTCTCCTTCAAATTCTCAGTCTTTCCCTTCTGACAAATCTCGTTGTCTATATTGATCTATTTAGAAACAAGTAATGTCCCTTCGTTTTAGGTATACAAAACAAATACCAATTATTTGTTGTTCCTTTTTTTTTTTTATAATAAATGAATCTTCTTTTTTCGTCCAAATGTGAGGCAAAGAAGGACCGTTCATTATTCTAAATAGATCACATTGATGATAGAAGGGATTTCAATGATGACTAGCAAAGAGTAGAAATGTTCATTTTTTTTCATAGTACCGAGACCTTGGGAACCTTCTATTGGGACGGTTAATTTTCATTTAGGTGGAGAATAGAGAAGTAAGATAAAATTCCCCGAGCTAAAGGTGTGTTTGGGATAAAGAGAATAGTAATGATTAAGAAGAAAATAGTTATGAGGAAGAGAATAAGAAAAAGTACAATTATCGGGTTGAGGACTAAAAATTTAAAGTGGAAATGGGTACAGGTAGAGTAGTTAACAAATAATTTTGTTAGTTTTCTTTTTTCATTATGAATTATCTACTAAGTATGTGTAACTTATCTTTTTCACTAGTGCCCTATACAAAGTGGATCTGTATAGTTTGTGGATTTTACGTCCTACTATTCATACGAAAGATGATCTACAAACCAGAAACACACTTATTGAGTCTTGTAAGTTTTCAATATAATCATATATATATATATATATATATATAGTGAGAGAGAGAGAACCATGCACTAATTTCGTCCTAATTAATGAATTATATATGTCTTGCAGTTCAGATACGGCACAACCACATTCTCTCAAGCTGATATTGATGAGGTACGAGTACAAAGGGCTACATTCATAGGTAGATATATGATGCGCCGAAATTAGTTGTATATACAAAGTTTAACTCCCAACCACATTCTATATATAGTTGTTACTTTGTCTTCTAGAGGGACCAAGTGCAATTTTTTCTACTACATTTGGAATTTTGTTATGTATGTACCATCTACAAGTGAATTTTTGTACAAATACTTTTTTGGAGATTGCATAATTGCCCCGTTATGCTGCCGAAATTTCGGTAACATATTTCTATTATGTGTTAACATGCATGAATATATGTGTACTATAATCTTTTTAGAAGTTATGTGTTAAAACATGTATATATGGAGTCAAGTTTAGATCATTGGGTTAGAAATGTGTTAACTTCTTTCATTGGAAGGTCAACACATGTTTCCTTTTTTTTATTTTTTATTAAGTTTGAATAGTTTTTAATGGCGGGCACAACTTTTTATACACATGATCTTTTTTTTATTACATTTGAAGGGCTTTCAATGGCCGACACAACTTTCTTCTTTATAATTGTGGGGTCTATATGTTTCTTCTTTTTTTAGTACGTATAATAAATCATATCTTTTAATAGCGGGCATAACCGAGATGGAAAATAACCCAGCTACATAGCTAAATGATTCTGTAAAAAAAAAAAAAAAAATCAATGGCGGGCATAGGGCTAAACGCCTTCGATTGCCATCGAAGGCGGACACGAGAGCACACTACGATATCCATCAATGGCGGACACGCCCGCCCGCCTTTGTTTCTCTGTCTGCCATCGAACGCCTTCAATGCTAGGACATATGAAGGCGAATGGGTGCCCGCCATCGATATTTAATAATGACGGGAGGTGCCCGCCATCTTTGATCGTTTTTCTACTAGTGTGACGATCGTAATAAAATAATCTTGATAAAGTTTTGAAATAACCCGAGATTTAAATTTAAAGTTGGTTAAAATCGTGTTCAATACTATTTAACCTTTTTTTTTCATATTAGTTTTTTGTCCTTCTTTTTCTTTTTTTGATTCAATATATTGGAAAAAGAGAAGATCGAACCTATAACCTTATGGTTACTAGGTCGTACAAGATACCGCTAGAACTCAGTTCATGTTGACTTTTGTCATTCTTTTTCTCATACTCAGTCAATTGTTATTATAATTATAAACTCATGCATGACAAAGATATTAGATCAACTTTATAAATTGAGTCTAATTCAAGCTTTTATGTTTGTATCTACTAGCTTTACCGATTTAATATATCCCTAAATTCATTTTATTTTATTTTGTAAGTGTTTTTTCTTAGTTTTTTTTTTTTTGAAAAACGTATCTTTTCTTAGTTGAGGGGTTAGAGACCAACAAACTTTATATAAATGACACTACTACTCTTAAATAATATGAGAGTCAAGTATTGATTTTCAGCTTCAAACCTGTGACCGAAGAATAGAAATAGATCGACACTTATCAAAATAATTATCAACAAGTCATTCACTTATTCAATGTTAAAGAATAGGACTTTCATTTTTTTTTTTTTTTTTTTTCTTTTGTGTGTAAGTGTTGAAGAATATAACACTTTTCTATACTAACTATTACAAAATAGGACTTTAATGATAAACTTTAATTCATAGGTTACAATATCGAGGACCATTGAAGTCAATAATTGGTTGAATAATGACTCAACATTTTATCTATGTATTTATGAATAAAAAGTAAATCCCAACTAAAACTAAATAGGTTAGAACTTATTTGATAATCATTTAATTTTTTAATTTTTGTTTTTTTAAATGTAAATATATATTTACTCAAATTTTTATAATGTGTTTCATTTTTTCTACAATGTATTCCTCTTGACTTAAGAAAATATATGAATGTTAATTAAATTTTAAAAACAAAAATAAACTTTTGAATTTTTTTTTTTTCTTCTAAATTTGTATTTGGTTTCTAAAAATATAGGTAAGATGTATATATTCTTGTAAGAAAAAATATGTATAATAAAATGGTTGTTCTAGACTTATTTCAAAAACAGAAAATAAGACGGTTATCAAATAGAACCTTAGATATAACTATTTTGTTTTTGTTTTTTGATTTTTGAAATTTAAGTTTATAACAACTACCTTAAAGTATGTTTTTTCTTACTTACATATTTTTTAACCTTAATTTGGAAAAAAAAAAAATGAAAACTACCTTTTTAATCCTTATGTTTTGATTGAAATTTCATTTTAGTTCTTATGTTTCAAAATTAAGCATTTTCATCCCTCACATTTCAATAATACTGTATAACGGAACTGTTGTGCAAATTCTAGGTATATATCTAACCTAAGATTGAATGCACACAAATCATAACAAAATCATAAAATGGAGGAGAAGAGAATAGTAGAACACCGTGGTTAAGTGGTTCGGAAACATCCCTACTCCACTGTTATGGATCCATGATTGGCCATTGATTGATGCAAGGCTCTCAAAAGGGGGGCTAGGTTTTCTTTCTATCTTACTTCTCAAAGAATAAAGAAACCCTAAAGTGGTTTATATACGAGCACAAATACACCACTGTTTGGTGAAGGATAATTGAAGATGTCATGATATTTATTCCAATATCATAATTGAAGGGAAATATTAATAAAATATAGAGAAGAGAAAGAAAGGTTTCTAGAAGTTAAAAATGGGAGAAAGCGAAACACATGGCCAAAGGCTTCCAGAAAGGAAATTGCGCAGAGAGAGAAGATAGCCCAATGGGTTTGGTGAAGGATTGGACCGGCGGTTCGGCGGTCCCCATCTCTCATGTCAACGAAAATAACACTAATAATATTATTAATAATAATTGATTTCTATCCTCTCTTTAAATTCAATAATATTTAGAATTTGATCCTAACCAATTAATTACTATTTGATGCGTGATATAATTGAAATACTATAATAATATATAATTTTAGGTAATATATGTTTAGAATGAATTTCAATTCAATTATTACTATCTAGTTAAAACTCTCGTACGTATATTATCTTTGTAATATATCATCATATTGCTATTTTTTCTACCTCTTAATAATGACTAATTATAGCGTTTAGGGCTAGGGAAGCAATGTTTTATAAATAATTTATGAAGTTAACTAAACGAATGGGACCTTAAAACTTTTAAAATCAAAGACTCAAACATAAATTATAAGAAAACTTTTAGAATTATAAGAGCTATTTCAAAACCTGCTCATTCCACAAATGGATACTTTTAACCTAATCACCAATAATTATAAAACAGAATTCTAAATATATTTTAGGGAATTTGCACTGTATAACAAAATTTCTATTCTACATTAGAATTATAACAATTTTTTAAAATATTGCAAATATAGCAACTTTTTTTTTGATAGACTCTATTAAATACTATTGATGAAGTCTATCATACACTATTGATGGAGTCTATCAAACGCTATTGATAGAGTCTATCAGACACTATTGATGGAGTCTATTGATGGAATCTATCAATGAAATCTATCAGACACAATTGATGGAGTTTATAAATCTGATTTTGCTATATTTACAAATATTTTTAAAAAATTGTTATTTATGTAATTTTTTTACTTTATTGTAATATACATGCAAATTCCTCTATATTTTATTTTTTTCATTTTAGTTTATATACTTTAATAAAAATAAAATTATTTTTATTGTTAATTTGAAATGATGTTTGATCGAAATATATTATATAACAATAAATTTTCAAATAAAAAATAATACACACATAGATAAATGGTCGAGACACTCATGAATTTAGAAGTACATTTTTTTTATTTAATAATATTTAAAATTTTAAATTTGAATTTGTAATAAATTATATTTGTATTGATATCAGCTTATATTTTTATTAGCTTTGACATTTTAATTATAAATACATTTATATTGATTGAACTATTATTTTTGTTCCGGTCGAAAATACCGGTCTCTCTCCACCCGTTTTCTGTTTTTAAAGTCTACTCTTTAAGCCAATAACTTCTCCTTTTTTGTGTTATTTGTATACACGACTAATTTTATTTTCTTCTACATACCTTTCAATTTCTCTCTATTACAACTCTTTATTCAAAAATAAAAAATGAAAGAAAGAAAAAAAACTTTGCTTTCATACATCTAATATTGTAGACCGTGAATATTGCTTAGCCCTGATTTTTTTCTAAAATAATAATAATAAATTAGTTTCTAGATTTTGAACTATGTGGATGGTACTTTGTGTACTTTTTAAAACAAAATCAGAGTTTGTACTCCATTTTAATTGTTCTTAAATCTTGATTTGTGGGGTATATTTATCTGTTTCGGTTAAAATGTTATATAGTTTATTTGGTTGGTTTGCAAAGCGATCATTTTCGAATATGAGATTTTATTTCAAAATTGTATTGATAGTGAAAGGAGTAGCTTACATGTGTTCAAAATTCGTTATCTTTCAAATGTGGGACAATATGTAAATATATCTTCAAGTACCTCTTTAAAATAGTGGCATATTGAGAATTTACCATTTTGAATTATATCCGAAGTTGTGGAACGAAATATCTATTTAAGCTTATTCGTTTGAGTTGGGTCCAAATTTTTTAGATTGAATATTTGTTTAAGTTTTAGCTACTTAGGTTGAATCTGAATTACTGACTTAAGTTCTACCCACTTAGGTCGGATCCAAACTTATAATAGTCAAATACTTGTTTAGCTAAGTTTTTAACTCGATTTAGAATTTGAAAACTAAATCTTCACACGAAACTCTTATACCATATTAGATAATATAAGGTTCTATTTCAAAATCAATATTTTATAGGAAAATTATACTAGATAGACTTTTATAACGAAGTAATTATACATGTAGGTAAATTTAAAGTATCTACATCCATAATTATTAATACATTTTAATAATATATAATAAAGATTATTATAAGAAAGTATGTGACAACACATTGATCACATTTACCTAATTTTTTTTTATAGATTTGACTAGTGTTAAGTCAATAAGGGTTATTAGTCCTTATCTCCCATTAAAAACAACCCATTAGGGGTCGTTTGGATGTTGGGTGAGATGTAAATATTTGTGGATTGGATACAAAATGTTTTAGAAGTACAACCAAACACACCAATATTATTCTCAAACACCAAATCTCAAATCTCAAACATATACAAATAATGAATTAAACGACACCTATGGTTATAACTTAGTTTACTTCACGATTAATTATAATTAAAAAAATATATATATGAGAGAAAAAAACTCTAGTCCAAAAAGCAAGAGGAAGTGTTAATGATAAAATATACAATAGTATAATGTCTTGAAACCTATTATCAATAACTTTTAGGTTAAGTGGTATTTAAAAAAATTGAATGAGTATGTCTGCTAATTAATTTAGTATATTTTAAACTAAACTTTGCAACCTACATTATAAAAATACTATTCTGAAAAAAAGTTATAAAAATACTTTTGGAAGGATCTTTTAAATTTAGTCATAGATAAGGTAATTTATGTCATTGTTCATATAAAATTTATTAATACTAAAAGAAAAATGATACTTAAATTACTTACCGGCATGAATTAATAACTTGACATGAACTATATATATATATATATTTTTTTTTTTTACGAAAATCGAAACTTCGCTCTTTTATACTCGAGATAACTACCGATTTATTTCCAAGTTATAACTCTAGGATTACATTGAAAGGTTCTTTTTAACATGCACTATACCATATATACTTTCTTGTGTACCACTCAACTCTATCCTCTCTTGTTTGTATTGGTCAATATATTAGTTTTTTTTTTTAGTTTTTTTTTTTTTTTTTTTGAAAATAAGCAGTATTTTCTTCTTCTTTATTTTGTTTAGTCTACGAGATTTGATAGAAATACATTGGACATAGAATATAAAATAAAATGTACTGGTCAGAGGGAGTTGTTCGAATTTGAACAAACTATTCAATGTTACGATTAGATAAATTACCTACTCCGATGATATATATATATATATATATATATAATGAGTTCTATACATTTTTTAAAAAATTAATTAAATTATAAACTTACCCATCAACCGTATATTAACGTTGTGAATAAATACAAAATTCTAATTAGAAATAACGCTGTTAAGTTTTTTTTTTTTTTACTTTTTTTTTTTAATTTTATTTTATTTTAAATGACGCTGCTTTTGGCTATTAATGAAAGTGAAGTAAACTTATTGAAGAAACACATTCACAATTAATATATGAGAAAAATTTGTAATTCATGGATAAGTAGATAGTCCATGCTTAATATATATGTGGCAGCAAGTGAATTACATAATTTTTAGTCAAAAATTAATTTATATATAAAAAGAAAAATTATGTGGTTTACATAATTTCATATCAAGTATGGACTATCTAGGCAAGTTTTACTTTTAATATATTCATCTATAAATTATAATTTCTTGTTCTTTGGAAAAAAAAGAAGACATTTTTAAACCTTAAAATATATGAAGAGAGAGAATGAGACAGCAATGAATCAATGGAGGATTTTCCAATTTTAATTATTTTAAAATTAGTACTTCTTAAATGGATTTTGAGAATGACATAGATCAAACTGGTTTTTTTTTTTTACTATTGTTAATTTGTATTTTTTAAGATGTTCACGACAACATAGGTTTGAATTTGAATTCTTCCTTTTATTTGTTGTTGAATCGAGAACATGAAATACTTTGGTCGATAAATTATTTTAATACTTTTGAGTTGTTTCAAAAAAAAAGTATATTTTAATTATAAAAAAAAAAAATTATTAAGTAAGATTATTAAGTATGATATTCTCTTAGACTTCTAATTTTATTCTCATCATAAACTCATTTCCCTTAACCATATATTCTATTTTTCTTCTAATTTTCATCGTCTCTTTCATTTTGTTTTCCTAAGCATCCCCTTATTATTATTTTTTTAAATGCATAACATTTTAATGGGGAATATGAGATGCCTTCTAGCCCAAAATTATGTGGGCCAAGGCCCATTTACTTTTTGCATGTTTAAAACTATTGGGCAAGACCAAAAAAAAAAAAAAAAAGGGAAATGGTAGTATATGTCTAAAAATTGAAACTATCTCTAGGTTGTGTCTTCACTTTTTTGGCATTTAAATTTAT
>JBBMEF010013644.1:0-20804 GCA_037832685.1 Sicyos baderoa | reverse complement strand
TTTTATTAGTACAAAATTTGGCATAAATCTTAATTATATTTTTCACTTTAATTGCCGCCCCCGGAAAGTCAGAATTACCATTTCTGTCCTCTTAATATGAAAGAAAGATAAGTTCGTCGGTACAGTGGCATGTTAAGGAAACAAAATAAAAGAAAATCCTAATTAAGCCCAAAATTTAATATTTTATTTTTAATACTGTAAAAAATATATATAATTAAAAATGGATAAATCACAAGTGTCGTGGAATTTCTCACCAAAAAAAAAAAAAGAGTCGTGGGATATAACTCAACTTTTTTTTTACAGATATAACTCGACTATTTAAAAAAAAAATATATATATATATATATATTACCAAAACAGTTTGAATCAACAAACAATCACAAACTTCTATTGTTCGCTATCTTCCAAAATATCTCATATCAATAAAGGTGTTGTGTTTATCCAACAATTCTCCCCTTAAACATCATATCGAGTCTCGCCATTACTTCTTTGTTTTTACATTGAGATACCACCACTCAACAAAGTATACCGAGCCATACGAGACTCGTTCTTGGTTCTCCACATCATTAAGTTAAGAGCTTGGTACTGATACCATTTGTTAGGGACATCGAACAACCACAAATCTTCACATTGATATGATATTGTCCACTTTGGGAATCATTTTTTATGGCTTTGTTTTTTGAAATCTCACAAAAGGTCGCATATGAATAAAGGTGTTGTCATCTTCTTATAAACTCAAGATTTCCCCTTAACTTAATTATTTACCCAAATTTATTGATTTAAATTGTTCTTTCCTAAAGCCAATCGAATTTTGTATTGCTAGGATCACATTCCTAATTGGCCAATCTAAAAATAAACTTTTCTTTCCTGATTGTAGATCCTCTATATTTTTTATTTTTTATTTTTTATTTCTTATTAATTTTATTATCTATCCTAAATGAAAACCATTTTTCGTATTTACAGTCATATTTCTTATTAACTAATCTTCTTACCTTCTCTAAGCCTAGGGTAAGTTAATGTTATGATTTAGAGTATCATTTGATTATCTTCAAGTTTATGGCAATACATTTTTCACTTCAATAGTCAATATATATATATAAAAAAAAAAAAAAAAAAAAAAAAAAAAAAAAAAAAATCTTATATAACTTAATTAATTACTACTAATTTATAACTTCAAATCGTTCTTGTTATTAAATAAATTAAAAAATATATATATAAAGCCTATGTATTATAATTAATTTACATAATTTTGATTATATAGTCGATTCTTAAGTAGCTAATCAAATTTCTATTTGTTGGTTAAATGGATGTCGTTTTGACTTTAATCTAGTTGCTCGGTATTTTTAATGCATTATGTTTAGTTGGCTTATCATTCAATTAAAGAATCAAATCAAACTGATTGCACTTTATTTTACAAATACTGATTTCATGATCGAACCTGTGATCGTAGAATAAAAATGATTTAATATCAAATCAGATATTCAATCGCGTCATCAACCCATTTAAAATTGCACTTTTATTTTTTAGACAAACCAATTGCACATCTTATACCTCATACTTAGAAACATTTATATCTTAAGAAAGACACTTATATTTCGAAATCTCAATTTTTTTATCTTTTTTTAATGTTAGAATACTATATTTTTCGTCTGATCTTTTTTTATTTATTACATTTCCCCAATTTTTAATTCAAGTATTAATATGGATGATAGAGACCAATTTTAAGCTTTTTTCATAATTGATGGATTAAATTTGGACTTTTGATATTTGAAGAACCAAAATGTAATTTTTCTAATAGTTTAGAGACGAATTGTATTTTAACCTAATCACATAATAGTAATTCTCAAAAAAAAAAAAATAATAATAATAATAATAGTATTTTATTCTTTCATTAATTTTTCCATATATTTAAACCTCTCTCACATTCAAATACTGCCTCATCTTCTTGTTCTTCCATTTCACCCTGTATTTCTCTGTAATGTGGACTCAACGGCTGAGTTCGCCGACCAGAATCCAATCCCCGGCCAAACCTCGCTACCGCCATTTCTCCTGCTCCTCCTTCAAAGATATCCAAGATCTCTGCCGCCAAGATTCCGATTCCGATTCCCCTCCCAACACTCCCAAGAAACCCTCCATCTTCCACCGCGTCCGTCTCTCCGCCGCCGACGCCTCCGACCACCGTATCGTCCTCTACCACACCTCCCTCCGCGTCGTCCGCCGCACCTACGAGGACTGCCGCGCCGTCAGATCCATCCTCAGAGCCTTCCGCGTTCCGATCGACGAGCGCGATCTCTCCATGGACTCCAGATTTCTCGATGAGTTGCAGCACGCCGTCGGCCGGAAGAACGTCACTCTACCTAGACTCTTCATCGCCGGTCGATACATCGGCGGAATCGACGAGATCAGGCTCCTGAACGAGAGCGGCGAGTTGAAGAGACTCGTCGATCGCCTCCCGGTTACGATTTCACGATCTTGCGATGTTTGTGGAGGGATTCGATTCGTCGTTTGCGAAGATTGCGATGGAAGCCATAAGATCTACGCCGGTAAATGCGGATTTAGAGCGTGCAATGTCTGCAACATCAACGGATTGATTCGCTGCCCTTCGTGTTCTTCGATTCGGCTGCGTTCTTAACCCTAACCAATATTTTCTAAATCAACTAACCTAGACTCTTCATCGCCGGTCGATACATCAGCGGAATCGACGAGATCAGGCGGCGAGTTGAAGAGACTCGCCGATCGGCTCCCGGCGGCGATTTCTCGATCTTGCGATGTCTGCGGCGGGATTCGATTCGTCGTTTGCGAAGATTGCGATGGAAGCTGTAAGATCTACGGCGGTAAATGCGGATTCAGAACGTGCAATTTCTGCAACATCAATGGATTGATTCGGCGCCCTTCGTGTTCTTACGCAGGTTCTTAACCCTAACCAAAAGATTTCTAAAATTAACCATTAAATGGAAAATTGCAACACAGTTTAGTTTAGATTTGTAATTGTAAAATTGATAGAGTTTTGAATCTTAGGTCTCATTTTAGGGAGATTTTATTTTAATTTTGTTCCTTGTTTGTTTGTGATTTGATTGAATTTCTCTGAATTAGAGTTGGAAGTTTCTAGACTGAACCTCTTCCTGTGTTACATTTTTGTATGTGTTTAATTTTTAGCTAAATGCAAATTTTGGTGCCATTGAGATTGCAAAGTTTGGTAATGTCTGTTTAGGTCAAAATTATTTTGCTTGTTTTGGACAATTATGTGTTTAATTTTTTTTTTTTTTTTTTTTTTTTTTTTTTTTTATATTACAATAATTGGGTGCGAGGAGACTTGAATCTAAGACTCTACCGTCATTAGGTGTAATTGTTGTCGCTCAAGCTACTGCACTTGTTGACTTTTCTCTTAATATTAACTCTTAATATTAGCAAACTAGGATAACTTTTTTTTGCTCAACATTATTTTCTTATAATTTTTTTCTAAATTCTATTCTATTTTATGTTTTTTGTTTTTTGAAAAAAGATTAGGCTGCTAATACTAGTTTCCTTATCATTTTGTATGTTTTATGAAGAATCTGTTTGCAGAGAATTAAAGCAAAAACAATATTAATTATAAGGTTAGCTTGATAACTATTCTTATTTTATTTGCAACTTCTTCAGTGAAACACGATCCAATTGTATTCATAAAAAAGGATTAAAAAAAAAGGATTTCCATTGCATTAATTAAGGATTGATTTTATGCCAGCTAGGAGAGGAAAAAAATAACTAGAGAATATGTTGACGTTATAATAATGGCAATGACCAATACTTTATTTTTTAATGAAATGAAATCCCAATATCGTAAATGACTAACAGTGGCAATGATCGAGTGTTGTGATGACTATTTGTTACTGGTTTTTTATGTTGGGATTTACCATTCCTATATGTAATTGATTTGAAAGGTGTTTCATATCTTTTTTTAAAATTTTTATTTAATAGTTTTTTGTCTTTTAGTTGGTCACGATCCGAGTTGTAGATTGGATACAAAATAATTATTGAAGGGTTTTGTTCCTTCTTTTTTGGTTTCTTTATTAACGAAGTATTTTGATTAAAAATAATAATAAAACAAAAATAAACATTGTGAATAGATGAGGGGAAGAAAAGTCGATGAATTTAATCTATAACGATCATCGAATGAGTTCTTTAAGAATAATTAAAATGTATATAAACTATTTGGGATACTTGTCACCAACAAAAATAGTTACTTAGACGACATTAATATATAATTGATGATCAAGAAATCATAAGTTGGAATCTTCACTTCTAATTATTGTAATCTCAAAAAAGAAATAATATATTTTTAAAACCAATTGTCATTTGAAGCCTTCAAAATTTTAGCTTCATATTTACCTATTTTGAGTGTTATATTACAAACTAGTTAAAAAGTTGTTAAATCGTGTTCAATTTTTTTTTTCTTTTTTTCCATTAAACGATCGTAAAATGGAAAATAGTCTATATTGAATTATGTTTAGATTAACATCTTTTTACTTTTTATAATTATAATCCTAATCTTAAGTCACAAGAAAATTTTCAATTATTTTTTTTTTCTTTTCAATTTGAATGTTTTGAAATCATAAAAATTTTAGAGAGGACAAATTTAATTTATGGTGGTTATCTTAAACATAGTTTATTATAATGTTTTATAATTTGAGATGATATAATTTAATTACTTATAACTATAAGAAGTTTGTAATTTCTATGATTTTTTTTTTTTTTGAAAAAGTATGAAATATTCTTTTTGTCATAATATATTTCTGAAATATAAAACGTTCATTAATTTACTAATCTAACAATTATTGTTTTTTTAGTATAAGTTGGGGAGGGGGATTACAAATATTGAGTTTGAACCCGTGACGCTGATGTTGAACTGGTTTACAACTAAACAATGAAATCACTACACCACTAACCCTTTCGATAACAACTATTGTTTTTATATACCAAAAAACATTGTTATATCATGGAAGATGGTGTTTAACATTTAGAATTTGTTGATAATTTCTTTCTTTAAAGAAAAAAAAAGAAAAGAAAATAAGTTTGACACATTGATTAGTCTCATGTAGAATGATTAGATTCTGATAGATCATTATTGATTAATTTTAATCAAATATTGTTCTAGTTTTGAACTCCCATATCATTCCACATGCACATGTGCCCAATCAATTCAAGATTATGTATAATTTCAATGAATTAAAATATGTAAAACTCCTTAGGAGGCTTCCAATCTTTGAATGAAGATTCTCCAACTTCTGTTGACTTTCTACATTGATGAATGAAATAATTAGGATAAACATTATGAACTCTAAATGCTCAACCAAGCTAAAAAAAACATTGGATCCCCACCCATTAAAGACTAAATCAAACAACCATAGGTTGAAAAAAAGCTTAATTCACATTAATTAGTAGGCCATGTTCGAATCTCCAAATTCAAATATGGATATTGAACTAAAAAAACAATAACTATTGAAGTTTTTTTTTTTTTTTTTTTTTTTTTTTTTTTTTTTTTTTTTTTTTTTTTTGTAGAATCACAATAACCATCGAAGTTGTCAACCAAATTGATTACAAAAATACTTTAATCAAACCAAAACTAGTACTCAAATAAAGCTATCAAAATAAACTAAAAAATTTATAAAAAGCAACACTAGTAAAAATAATGTCCTACCAAAAAATGCTCAACATAGCCATAAATCTCCAAAGAAAGAATTATTTGAGCAAATGTATTAATTTCACCAACATCAAGCTTTTAGAATAAATTTGATTATAATTTTGTTTGTAAGTTTTAAACTTTTTAAAAGCTGTATTTAATTTTTAAATCAAATTAAAAATATATATCTTCAATTTTGTTTGCTGAAAACTAATAAAAATAGTTTATGCACAAACAGAGTTGAATAAAAATACAATTATTTTTTAAAATTTTATGATGAATCACATGTCAAATGGGCCATAATACCCACGGTTTTTGTTTGCCCATTGAATTCTAGAATGCTATTGGCCCAAATGTCATTGTCCAAGTAGTTTATTTGTCGTAATAAAGGTAATTAAAATTATTATAAAAAATAGATTTTTGCAGTAATAGACCAAATTGATAAAATATTTACAACACTAAGTAAATTTGAAAAAATTTAGCAATCATAGTTAAATATATATACGATATAAAGTAATATTTTTTATACTGAATAACTAATACATAATATAATACGATGAATATTATTTATATTGTATATTTGACTAGGGATGCTAAATATTTTCAAATTTACTAAATTTATAACTATTTTGTAAAATTAGACTATTCGATACAATTTTCCTAAAAAATATTTATTTTTCTATTTTATAAACTTTATTTTGGAAGTTCTGAATGTGGTTACATAAGCATACCAAAAAAATGGACACCTAACGATTTCCCACTTTGTGTTGGAGCTTGTTTAATGGTTTAACTTCTTTTTCACTTTGTTGAATTCCATGAAGGAATTTTAAAGATGTTTAGATTATAAATGGTAATTTTTTCGGGTTGTAAGTTTGATGAAATGAGATATTGACAACACCAAAATTTAAGGGTTTTTAGTAACCGTAAGCTAAATAAAGAAAAAAATCTCTTTGAACGATGGGTTTTTTTAATTTCCGTCCAAAATATTTTCTAAATTTTAATTTTCTTATCTAATATTGCCCCTTCAAAAATCTCCAAAAGTTGTGTGTTTATAGTTTTTTTTTCAATTTTCTTTTTGAAGCTTAATACAGTTTTTCTCCTAAAATTGTGGATTTTATATAAAAAAAATTCATTCATCTTTTAAGCTTGATATAGTTTTTTTTAATAACTGTTTTGTTTTTTTCCAAATTTTGTTATATTAATCGTGTTATGTATGAGTATTTATTTTTTGTACTTGAATATAAATACAAAATTAGTATTATAGTTTAAATACAGGTCAAATTCAAAAAATAATTTCACATATGATCACCTACAACAAATATTAATAATACATTAGTTATGTATTAGTACTTGTTTTAACATAATATTATTATTTTATATATTATTGTTAGTAATACTAAATACGTTGTATGTATTTCATTATTAATATGTATTATTAATAAACTTTGGAGTAAGTAAAAAATAACGGAAAATAAAGTAATTATAATACTTTATTATAAAAAATATAGTATTAAAAATTAATAATGTATTATAAATACTCATTAATAATAGTATTAAACATTAATACCGTATAATAAATACTCATTAATATTAATATTAATCATTAATACTGTATTATAAATATTTATTAATATAAGTATTAATCATTAATACACTATTATAAATTCTTATTAATATTGTTTTAGTTTTAATAAATTATTTTCTGATAAATACGGTAATAGTAGTAAATTTTTTAAGAAAAATAGTGAGATTAGTCAAATGTATAAAATAATCATAATTATAGTTAATTTTAAAAAATTAATAAATATACAATAACTCTAATAAAATATTGTTTCAATGAACATTTAATTTAATATTAACAAACAATATTGTATTATACTATTAAATTATTTAGTCAATAAAATTATATCGTAGTATAAAAATTGAAAATTTGACATTTGAAACATCCAACCTAAAAAATTGATATTTGAAACATCCAACTTAAAAAATTGACATTTAGAACATAAACTTAAAAATTTTAAATTCACCCAATGAATGATAACAAAAAAGAATGAAGTAGAATATTTAAAAAAAACAATAAAAATCATGAAATTTCAAAAAATAAATCAAACTTAATTAATTATTTTTTTTAAAAAATAAATGATTGAATAATAAAAAAAAATGTGTAGGTGGCCACAAACTCTCACTCAATCGAAAACGGTAAAAAAAATAATAATAATAAACAAATAAAAGAACCGTAACGTTGTCTAACGGGGTAAATGGTTAAGAGAAATCGGTATTGTTAATAAAATATCCACACTCAAATTCATTTCCGTTGAAAGATAAAAGAATTGTTAATAAAATATATTTATTATAGTGGCTTATTCTTATATAACATTTTCCTTTGAAAAAATCAGAGTTATTTATAGACACATTTAATTTAATGGGACATAAATGTCTCTAAATTTTGTTGAATTGTGAAATGAGTAAAATTAGGATGGCTTAGAATAAAATTAGGGTTGTTTGATTGTGAAATTAATAAAATTAGGGTTGTTTGATTGTGAAATTAATAAAATTAGGGTTGTTTGATTGTGAAATTAATAAAATTAGGGTGGCTTAGAATATTCCGACCTTAAAAATAAATTGAAACGTTAATTAATAATTTGAGGAAAATTCCAACCAATTCAATTGTTGGAGCATTTCAAAATTTACCTTTTCTTAAAATAAAAAAAAATTAAGCCAATTTTGAACAAAGTCTGAGCCGACGAAGCCCTCGTGAGCTTGAAGTCGGCTATCTTATTTTAAAAATAACCAAAAGGGGGAAAACCTCGATAATATTATAATTATTAATAATATTTAATGTGGATAATATTTGACTTTTCCTCTCAAATACTTCATTATCTAGGTGAGTTGCCATCATATTTCTTTTTTAAAAAAGTTTTGTTGCCATCAATAAATCAATTTCCTCGCCTGTTTTTGTTGTGTTGGTCTGGTGATAAATTAAAGAATAACTTATTATTTATTCTAACAAAACTAAGTTATTATTAAATTAAGTAATTATGTTTTCAAAAATAATAATAATAATAATAATAATTCAAATGATATCATGTCATATTCTAAAAAAAAAAAAAATGATATCATGTCATAATATGTAATCACCTCAAATTTTAACTAGATATTTAAAGTATTTACATGTATGTATAAATTCATTTGATTCAAAAATAACAATTATAAACGGTTAGAAAATTAATTAATCTTGCATTTAAAATAACAATAAAAGAGTTTTTTTTTCTTTGTTCTTTTTGCAAGGACCCCCTTAAAATATTTAAATAGTTTTATTAAAAAAATGCAAAAATAAGAAAAGTATACAACTCCATAACTAATGTGGAAATAAAATACCAACAACAGTGTACATGATCTTCTTAGCTCATCTCACTCAACCATCATATCTGCTCTAGATTTTTCGAAAAAAAAAAAAATTGTTAAATATAAAGAATGAGTTTCGAATCTAGTACGAATACTCCCTTATAAGATATTACACGTGATCAATCATTACCTAATATAGATACCAAAAATATTATACCAGTTCATATTAACTTTAAACTACTATGACAAATAATGATATCAAATAATTGGCATGTCACACTCTCATAACGAACAATTATAAATTACAAATATAAAACAAATATATGTCATCAATAAATAATAATAATAGTAATAATATTATTATTATTATTATAATCAATTTTAACAAGCAACTAAGATCATAAATAAATAACATAAGATTAACCCTAAGAAACATTTAATTCTAACTAAATGGGATATTGACCATCTATAAGAGGCAGCAAGCTTGCAGATACATATCCAACTATTTAAATTAAAATTAAAATAAATTGCATGAGCCAAAAATAAACGATATAATAATATCATTACTAAGTTAAACTTTAAAACCAACCAAATAGTGGAACACATATGGCTTTAATTATTAGACATATATACACAAAATTAGTCGCCCTTGATAACTAAATTTTAACTTAAATTTGAAGTTTTTTAATTTTTATTATGAAAATGAGGAGAGGGAAGAATGTAGACACTAAAAATATCTATAAATTAATATAGCGGATGAGAATTTGAGATCTTAAAGAAAACACACTTCAAAATCTAAACCTTCACCCATGCATCATCGTGACCAACCTTGAAGCTACTTTAACTTTTTCTTTTATGTTTTTTTTTTTAATTATCAAATTTTCATAAAGTAATAAGTAATTTATTGTTTTTTTAATTAACATTTTCAATAAAATAATCCGTTTCACCTAATTTTGATACTTTATAAATCTTTTATGTTATGAACTTCTCGTCGTAGCCCACTTGGATTTACTAATCTCACCATATTTATATTCTTAATTAATTAATAAGATAATTAACAATTCACGGCAGGAAACTTCCCGGAAAGATCCCCATATCTTTTTTCGAAATAAAAATAATGCCCAATTCTTTCTTATTTTCAAAAAAAATTAAAAAAAAAAATTATGATGTATGAATTTAGGTCAAGGAGTGTCAATCGGGCGGTGAGACTGTAGAGACCCGAAACAAAAATATGGGTTTCTCTTTTTTTTTTAAGTATCAATTAAAAGAGGGAGAATCACAAACTCTATAAATAGGTTAAATAAATGAAAATAAAATATCTAATTTCGAGAACGAATATGTAATTATGACATTGAACTAAATTACCACCAAACAATAAAATCATCAAACTATCATCTTTCCTATAAAATATGTGTTTCTGCCGTGAAAACATCATTATTTTTCTATTTAACGTAAGAATTTGAAATTGTAGTCCTTATTTTATTTTTGACAAATTTTTAAGAATATTTCACGATAGATATTTTAATTTTCATAGTTTTCAATCAATTTTACTTTTATTGTTTTTAGTTAATTTAACTTAATTGAACTTAAAGTTTCACTTGATTGAAGACAATCATTTGTAAGTTGGAATGCCACTAATGTTGGAATAAACCCGAGACACTGGTGTTGAACTGATTTACAACCAAACAATGAAATTATTGCGCCACTCACTCATTCGATAAGAGGAAAATGATTGTCTTTATCAAGAGTGATACAAATAAATATGAGGACGGTTACTTATATTTGAGATGAAGATAATAATGATTGAACGAATAAAATAGTAATTTTAAAAAAAATAGTTTTTATTTTTTTGTGACCGAGACCTAAGTAAGTGAATCATTTTTTCTCAAATTGTTCTCATCATTCATTCCTAACACCTTAAGCGAACAACCCACCTAAAAGTTTATTTATTTTAAAATAAGAAATACATTTTGATTGTGTAAACTTCATTAAAGTGAAAGTGTTTTTTTTTCTTCTTAATAGGCTAAATTGGAAAAATAATTATAATATTAAGCAAACAAGAAATAATAATAATAATAATAATAATAACAATCATAATCATAGATATTAATCATTATACAATATTATCAATACATAATATTATATTAATAACATATAAAATTATATTAATAATACATAATAATGTATTAATAATAAAAAATATTATAATAATAAAAAATTTAATATTGCATAATGAGGATTACTAACATCGTATTGATGTAAATATTTTTAAATTTGACTACATTTATAATTATTTTGTTTAAAAAGTCCATCCATTATATAATTTTGAAGAACAATATTTTTGTTTTAAAGAAATTTTAATTATTTTTTAGTACAAATTGAAAGGTATAGATCAAAAAAATCCTGACACTATTAGTCACGATAGAAGTAAAAGGATTAATAACAAATAAGATAACTCGACTAAATACCAATTCAAGAAGAATAAAACTCTCATACACATAGCCTTACATTTTGATAGAAGTAAAAGGATTAATAACAAATAAGATAACTCTAATACCAACCCAAGAAAAATAAAACTCTCATACACAGATGTGTATATATAGCCTTACATTTTGGTTATGTGACACCGTTTGGATACTACAAAAATATCACTACTTTTAAATATTGAAAGTAATAAAAGGAATTTTTGTGACATCCATAAATATTAAAGAACAGAAATATATGACTCTTTTACACATCTATTTGTAGGTGAGTTTTAAAATTGGTAAATTAATGTTTAGAAAAATGAAGTTAGATTGAAGGTAAGATAGACAAATAAAGAAGAATTGATTTGACCCAAAGTAGAGTAATAGCTCAAGCGGCATCCATATGGACCGGTTGATCTTGAGTTCGAATTGATTTGACCGGTTTGAAAGGCTTAGCCCCCAGCTGACATCTGATTATTAATTATTTCGTAAAAATCAATCAAAATCCAAACGTGTTACAAACGTAAATCCGAAATTAATTTTTCCCACTAAGAGCAGAGCAGGCCCTGTTCGAGTAATTTTGACTCAGTCCTCACCCATTTTCCCACATTCTTTAATCCAATTGCTTAAAACCCACTTGTTTTTTTCTCTCACCCATTTTGATTTTCTCTCCCCATGTGTTCTTGACGCCCCAAAAATTGACAATAAAACTCAACTACGCGGATTCATTCAAGTTTCTTGGTGGCTGGTTGGTTTGCCTATTGCTTTCTGGGATTTGAACGCTGTTTTCATCTACTTGCCTTCGATTTGAAGTTTTGAACCCATTTTCTGTTTGATTTTGGCCTAATCTCAGTTGGGTTTGTGT
This sequence comes from Sicyos baderoa, assembly GCA_037832685.1. NCBI lineage: Eukaryota > Viridiplantae > Streptophyta > Magnoliopsida > Cucurbitales > Cucurbitaceae > Sicyos > Sicyos baderoa. Next base: position 8,470 of record JBBMEF010013644.1, on the reverse strand, counting down.
CGATTTTTGATTTTGTTCATTTTTTGGAAAATGGGTAAGTTGGAGAATCCGAGCTTTCATCGATTCAGGCTTCGATTTCGGGTTTATGGGTTTGTTGTAATGTGTTTGCTGTTTCAGAGTTTTCATTTGTGTTGGTCGCTGAATCAAGAAGGTGGGTTCTTAAGCTCTGTTCTAATGAAAGTTTTTGGTGACTTTTTTTTTAATGGGGGTTTTGATTTTGAGTTGCTTTGTTTGATTTTTTTCGGACAGGTTTGACTCTTCTGAAGTTTAGAGAAAGAGTTGCGAATGATCCATTTGGTGCTTTGTCAAATTGGAATGATCACAAAGATGATATCAATCCATGTTTTTGGTTTGGAGTTGAATGTTCAAATGGCAAAGTTGTAGCCCTGTATGTTCTTAGAATCAACAAACTCTTTGATCATTACATCATGTTATTTATTTGTGTGGTCAAATTTATGTTGGCTTTTTCTTTAGTTTCTCTCTGAAGATGATTTTGAAGTGGGAGTTATATGATATGCAGGAATTTGAAAGATCTTTGTCTTGAAGGAACACTTGCTCCTGAGCTCAAAAACTTAGTCCATATAAAATCTATGTAAGAACTTTGTTCTTTGATCTCTAGATGTGTTTTCTTTGTTGGTGTTTGTTCTATCTGCTACGGCGAACCACGGTTTTACCTTCGATTTTTATCCTGCTTTGCAGAATTTTGAGAAACAATTCTTTTACTGGAACAATCCCTGAAGGATTAGGAGGACTTGAGGAGCTAGATTTAGGATACAACAATTTCTGTGGGCCACTTCCATCTGATCTTGGCAATAAACCTTTCTTTGGAATACTGTATGTTTGGCTTCAACTATTTGAGAGTTGGCTTTTTTTGCATAGCCTTTTCTTCTTTCAACTCTTTGATAATTTGTTTTTTTTTTTAATATTAATCTATGCAGTCTCTTGGATAACAATAAGCATCTTGGTAGTTTATCTCCTGAGATTTATCAGCTTCAATTGATTTCTGAGTTTCAAGTTGATGAGAACCAGCTTTCTAATTCAGCTGAAGGATCATTATGCAACAAGGAATCCATTTCATGGTATGTCCCCACAATTCATCTGATCACCAATTGATCTTAATTGACATAGGATGAATCTTGTGCACATTTTTGTTAGTTTTGGAAGGATTTATTTATTTACATCATGGGACACTAGAAGAAAATGCCATGACTGGAAATGTTGTTTGCTTTCATTATGGATTACTGAAAAGAAGTACTTTGTGTGCAAGAAAAATGGATGTCTTCCATAAAAAATGTGTCTTTTTTAGATCGAATCGGTCTTTGAACATTCTTATGCTTGGTCTGTGGATGTTTATGCTTGGAATAAACAGCAAAATTTGATTATATGTTTCATTTTTGCTAGTGATGCTGTTCAAATAAAAGAAAGTAGAGGAAGAAGACAGCTTCGAGCAGCAGCTACTCAAAAACAGTTGGCGTTTCAGATTGATGCTGCACAAGTTGGACCTAATCCGACACCATCACCACCAGCTTCAATTATTCCAATGCCATCTGTACCATCAGCAGCAGCACCACCACCACTTCCCGGTGTATCTAAGTCAAACGGAAGCGATCTATCTCCTCCACCTCCCTTTTCATCTAAGCAAGTTCCTTCAAACCCTCCACCAGAAGCACCCAAGGAATTGCCTCCACTTCAGCCTTCTTCAAACTCACCAGCAAGACCCAAGAAATCTTCGGCCGGTGTAGTTGCAGGAGCAAGTGTAGGGACTGCAATATTTGTTATCGCATTGGTTGTTGCTATTTACCTCTGGACCAGCAATAAAGCCACTGTCAAACCATGGGCAACAGGATTAAGCGGACAGCTTCAGAAAGCATTCGTTACTGGTATAGCATTCGTTAAGACATTGAATTTCGATAAGATACTAAACAAATGCTTTAGAATCCAAGTTGAACTCTCAATTTTTCCTTCTGAATTCACGTTCTTAATAATATCCACCCACATTGTCTATGTTTTAATACAAGTTTGATAGAAATAAGAATCATGGCAACAACCCTTTTATCATCCTCCCCTTCATTGGTTTTACTTCAATAGATTAGGCATAGGAATTATGGCAGCATCTTCTCGTTACTAACCGATGGATACGTTTCACAGGTGTGCCAAAGCTCAAAAGATCAGAACTTGAAGTATCTTGTGAGGATTTCAGTAACGTAATCGGTTATTCACCCATCGGCCCGGTGTTTAAAGGGACATTGTCGAGTGGGGTTGAAATAGCAGTGAACATCATTTCAGTGAAGTCTTCTAAAGACTGGTCAATGGCGTTGGAAACTCAGTTCAGAAAAAAGGTAATTGCTATATTAATTCAATTGAACCACATTTCCTCTTAAGCTTGATGTTTCTAACTTTTCATATTACCCTGTTGTAGATTGATTCGCTATCGAAAATAAATCATAAGAATTTTGTCAACCTTATTGGGTATTGTGAGGAAGAGGTGCCCTTCAGTAGAATGCTGGTTTTCGAATATGCTTCTAATGGAACGCTATATGAACATCTTCATGGTATGTATTGGGCATTTATATATGTATGCTCATTTACCATCATTTTTTCATTTAACAAAGATAGTTTCTATCTATATAGTTAGAATTTGAGGAAAAAATATGCAATTTACCAGCTATAATCAGCTTGCTATGCTTGTATTCAAATGACTATGCTATGCAGGCAATTTTAGCTAATTGTCGATTCTAGTTTGTGGGCGCGGTGGAAAAACCGAGTTGAAATCTCTGTTATCCTGAGAAGTGTTTTTGAATTTTCGTTTCTCTCAAGAATATTATGATTGCTTATTGTTGTTGACTGTTGCTGTGGTTTTTTGGGTTGGAGTTACTCACAGAAAATGCTAAATATGTTCATTCATGAATCAGCACAATAAGTCTCTTAGAAACTTGATCAAGTTCTTTTTGTCTCTCTTGCTCTGCAGATGAAGAATTTGAACACTTGAACTGGAGGATGCGAATGAGAATAGCAATGGGCATGGCTTTCTGCCTTGAATATTTGCACGAGCAACAGAACACACCGCTAATCCAACTCAACCTTACCTCATCCGCCATCAATCTGACCGAGGATTACGCAGCAAAGATTGGAGAATGCAGTCTGCAAAGCGAAATCGATGCAAATGCGGGGATCTGCACGAGCGGACATCTCTTAAACGCTTCATCAGGAGGGCCAGAAAGCCAAATCTACAGCTTTGGTTTAGTATTGTTAGAGCTAATGACAGGTAGAGTTCCCCATTCAGAAAAAAATGGATCACTGGAAGAATGGACAATAGAGTATCTGAGATCGGACAAACCGCTCAAAGAGCTTGTCGACACGACTCTCGCATCGTTTCAAGAGGAGCAGTTAGAACAGATCGGCGTGTTGCTAAAATCTTGCTTGCATTCGAATCCAGTGCAGAGACCAACAATACAGGTCATCACTGCAAGGTTGAGATCGATAACTGGGATAAACCCGGATGAAGCGATCCCGAGGCTTTCTCCTCTCTGGTGGGCTGAGCTCGAGATTGCATCGGAAGGACGATAAGGCGTGGAATCTGGATTGTTATTTGAAATTATGAGCAGAGCTTATGTCTGTTGTCTAGTTTTCTGCTGGATGATTCTCTGAAGATATCATCACTTCAGAAGTTTTTCTTGTAAATATGTGAGATAGTTAATAATCAATGCATACTAGTCTTACCAAATATTACCAGGTGCACATCAAATAAGTCATATTGATGTTATTATATACAAATGTAAGACTCAATTTTTTCTTGATTTAGTTCTTAAAATATAGCTTTTATCTAATAAATTCTTACATTTTCAACGTTTTGTATGCTAAATTATTGACTCATTAATATATATTTTGTCTGATAAAAAAAAAATTAAATATTGACTTTTTTTTGTTTAATTCAACGACAATTTCTTCTTTTTTTTCTAATAACCCAGAAACTTGGAAACTTCGCTCCTTATACCTAGGGGCACTACTATCGTATACCTAAACTGTGGTATTGGGATACATAAGAGAAATTAAAATGTAATTAGGATTGTCTATAAATTAATGCCACAAATATATTTTGAACTCGAGACTTCAAGGAGAACATACCATCGAAACTCATGCCTTTGACTCATTGTGCCACCCCTCGTAAATAATTCAACAACAATTGAAGGTGTGAAATTTGAATTCATGATCTTTGAGTCATAACACACACTTATGTCACTTGAATTATTACTCATTTTGACAAATATGTTAGAGACTTAACAGTTAACATATACCAATGCGAATAATCGACTTATTAGGTTTATATCATCACTCTCTCTCTTGACATCTTGTACAACCTAGTATCCCTCCCCTGATATTGTTGTATAAAAAAAAAAAAAATCATCACTCTCAAACTAGTTGAAGATATCCTAAAAGAATTATACAGCCTTGTCCTTATAAAAGAACCTTTTCCCTCTCCTTAATTCTTAATTGAAAGATTACCTTTATAAAAGTACAAAAGAGCATATAACTCTTGCATTCTGACCATTTAAGAGTTGGGAAAAATTTGTCAAACAAGAGCATAAATCAACTAATATTAGAATGAATTTCTCATCTCATAATCAAATTTATTTGAAAATTATCAAACTTTAGTTAACTAAATACAAGCTGAAAGCTAGCATAGATTTCAAACATTAGTAACAAACATAAAACTAATTCCAAACGTGAAACCACTGGATGGATCGGTGACACATTTGATTATCTTAATTGGTGTTAATTCAGTTCAAATCCATCGTCAACTTAGAAATTGGTATTTGTCTCCCTCCCCAATATATGTGCTCAAAAACAAAAACAAAAAATCCAACATGAAACCAAAAAGTGTAGCATCCCACCATAAAAAACCTAGCTCAAAAAAAATTCTTTAAAAAACAGACATAAACCATAATCATGATCTTCAACCAAACCAGAAAGTGGCTCTCACGTACAATTAAAAAAAAAAAAAAAAAAACAATTACATTTTAATTTCCTCAAATTAGTTGCGCCCACGTCTTCAAATTTCTCAAATATATAAACCCATTTCCATTTCCAATTTTCTTCACCAATCAAACAACAAAAATCAATTATTTTTTTTATATATATTAAAAAAAAATGGCCACCAAAAACCTCCTCTGCTTCTCCCTCCTCCTCATCCTCCTCCACATCGCCGCCGCATACCCGACCCAACCCGCCTACAACCCGGTGGCGGTGGCGGTGGAGGGCATGGTTTACTGCCAAAACTGCCAGAAAATCGGAACCTGGTCGCTGACCGGCGCAACTCCGATCGCCGGAGCAAAAATCAGCGTGATTTGCAAGAATCACAACAACCAAGTGATCTTCTACAAGGTGTACGAAACAACCAAATACGGGTATTTCTACGCGGAGCTGGTCGGGTACAAAATGACCCACCCGGTTCTTGACCACCCGCTCCAGGCCTGCAAAGTCAAACCGGTTTATTCTCCTCTGTCCGAATGCAACCTCTTGACCAATCTCAACTACGGCCTAGCCGGAGCCCCGCTCCGGTTCGAGAAGAAGCTCGTCCGCGGTCCGAAGTATCGGGCCGCGGTTTACTCGGCCGGGCCGTTGGCTTTCCACCCGGACAAATGTCTCTAGAGATTTGCAAATTTTATTGTCGTCCTTTAATTAAACCTCTGTTTTTTTTTGTGTTTTTTATTGCTTGTGTTGATTTGTGTTCATTTTATTAAATTTTATTGGAAGCTAAAATGTGATGTATTTTGATGAGAATGAGATAATTAAACATGTTTTTTTTTTATAAAAAAATATATTATTATTTAGTTTTATTTTAGACTTAATTAGGACTCTTTTTAGCCAGCTGAGTAATAGCTCAACCGACATCGTTGTACATCCGATGACTTTGAAGTCTTGGGTTCGTGTCTCCCGAGATATTGTAATCTCAAAAGAAATAAAAATTAGGACTCTTTTTAAACTTATTATAAGAGTGGAGTTGTTTGCCAAGTATATTATAAGGGTGGAGTTTTTTAAACTTATTATAATGAGTATTATCTATATTTATAATATAAACTTTTTATTTTAGAATGGAAATGGTCGATTGCTGAATAGTTTCATCATTTAGTAAAAATTCAGTTCAACAACCATAATCATAGGTTTGATCTCTAGAGTCGATATTTATAATTTCCCTCCTTCAACTTGTACTAGAAAAACATTTTATTTTAGACAATTGTTAGGCTAAAGTTGATTGAAGTTTGAGGAATTTGTATTCAATAATAATATAAATTAAAATGATATTATCTTTTTTCCCAAAATAATTACAAATGTAGTCAATTTTTAAAATAATTAATTAATACAATTTAATACTATACTATAAATATTTATTAATACAATATTATAAAAAAGTATCTGAAAATAGTTATTAATATCAATATTATTTTATAAATTTGACGAATCTTTTCTATTCATCAACATATTAAACATGAACTTTAAAGCTCCCAAAGGTTGTAATTTAATATCCCAAATGCTAATTTAGATTTTGTCTATCTTTTTATTATTGAAGTGAGTGATTGGAAAAGTAAAAAATTAAGCCCCCGTTCGATAACCATTTGGTTATTGTTTTTGGTTTTTCAAATTTAAGTCTATTGTCTCTCAAATTTCCTACAATGTGCTCCATCATTTCTACCATTTATCTATCTTTCTCTAAGAAAGTAGGAGAATACTAACCAACTTTTAAAAACAAAAACAAACTTTGGGAAGCTACCTTTTTTTTTGTTTTTAAAAGTTGGTTGGTCTTCCCCTACTTTCTTAATGAAATATGTATACATGGTAAAAATGATGAAACAAATTGTAGGAAATTTGAGAAAAAATAGGCTTAAATTTAAAAAATCAAAAACAAGAAATCAAAAGGTTATCAAACGGGGCCTAAACGTTTTATTTTTGTGGGAAATGGAATGTATATTTATACATAGATGTTAGCCAAAAAAAATTCAAACCTGATACAAGTGAGCCGGTTCTAAAAATTAAAACAATTTTTCAGAATCATGTTCAAATTAAGCACCAACAAAAATTCAAGCCATAAAGTTAGCCAAAAAAAAAATCAACGGCCTTATTACAATTGACACGATGTCACAGGAGGCTAACTTCTTAATTATAATTGTCTGAATTACAATTAACAAGTTGGCCTCTTTGTGTGACATCGTGTCATTAATTATAACTCGTAATTTCATGGTTATTAAGATGTAAAGATATTGATAGAGTTATGACATTTGCCTAGTTTTAATTAATTTGACTATTATATGGTTAAAGAAGACTAAAATAGAGTGAAATACAATATCAAGGCTGAAATGTATTTTCACCATAATGTTTCCATTCAACAATTTTGAAAAAAAGATCACTCAAATTCTTGTTCCGTTGTCATAAAAATCCAAAATTAAAGATTAGGTACGCTTAAATTGGCTCCATAATCAATTCTTACTATTTACAACTTTTTTTTTTTTATTCTTTTACAATATTTATTAGCTGTAAACCAAAAAACACCATTTATTACGATAAACTTAATACATACTTTAGGCTATGTATACGGAGAGATTCGAACTTAAAACCTTTAAGTTATTAAGTATGCATTGATGCTAGTTGAGCTATTACTCTGTTGGCGTAGTGTTAATTTTTTAAATACATCATTTTAGTGTATAATATTTTATATCTCAATTTTTTAATTTTTATTTTTTTTATTTTTGAGAAGCTCAATTTCATTTTAAGTTGGATGAACTTGTTTCAATAGAACATTTAAAAGTAATTAAATAATGTTTGATGAACGCACATGGCTTACAGGTGAACTTTACTAGTGGCAAGTTAAATTTGGTAGCAGAGAAGTTGAATATCACGTGTGTTTGAGATATTATAAATGATAAAAAATAAAAATAAAAAAAACATTAATGATGAATTATTTTAAACAATATTTAAGACGTAATTTGTTATAATATAAATTATAATAAACAATGTTGTAGTGCATATTATTATAACTAAAATTATGATAAATACTATAATGGTACATATATAACAATGATTATGATAATTATCAAAAAAAAAAAAAAAAAAAAAAGATAAATGAGAATTTTTATCTTATCTGTAACATTTTAATTTACAAAATAAACTTCTAAAAAAAATCAGAATGACAAATTATTTTATTTTATTTTTCTTTGAGAAAAAAAAGAGTATAGTCTATTAGGAGGGGTTTCGTATAAGTATTAAGTTAATTCATATTAACTTAATCCCTCTAAATCGTGTTTGGTGGACGGATTAACTTAATTCCTCATATTAAGTTAATCTTTCACGAAATTCAACAATAATTCTCATATATTCTTTCTCTGCCTCGTTTTTCGAGTCATCCCTAATTAAATTTTTAAACAATCTATTCAACTTTAAAAATTAGATTTAAAAGTTTATTCAAATTATTTTTTAG
>JBBMEF010013633.1:9931-20818 GCA_037832685.1 Sicyos baderoa | reverse complement strand
TGCTTGATTTATCTACCATATATGTGCTTGCTGATTTTTCATTAGGAACACAAGAGAGGGAATAATTGATCCATAAACATATAGTGTTTATTCCCAACATAAAGTTGGATCACGAGAAAACGTACAATAATAAACTTTTATTCCACTTGTGTGTGTGTGTTTATATACTTAAAAATATTGGTAGAAGAAGGCATAACTATGGACTAAAACAGTATCGAATGGGTGAGAAACGCAATAATTTTATTATTTAGTTGTAAACCAGTTTAACACCAACTTATACTAAAAAACTATGGACTACGGTGAAAAGCTCGATATAGATTAAGACTAACAAAATCCAAACAAATGGCTTAACTATGGACAAGCGAAAAATCCCTTTGAAAACTATTGAAGTCGAAGTCTATGGTTGGTCTTAATGCCTCGCTTCACTACATGCAAGGCTCAATTTGAGGCTTGCTTCATTCCCTTTACCTCGTGTAACAATAGGATTCGATTCATATTAGATAATATAAAATTTCATTCTAAAATTAATTGATATTAAAAAGATTAGCTCATATTTTTATATTGATGTTGAAAACTTCTCTTCTTTTTTTTTAATGTGGGATAAGATGAATATCTCCAACCTATCATCTTAAGATAGATTAATATTGAAAAATTCATTTTGAATTAGATTTGAATATATGGAATGAGATAGCCGCTTTGGCTTACTCGCTTGGGTTGGATCTAAATTTTGAGGATCAAATATCTGCTTAAACTTAAGCCCCGCTTTATGACCTATGGGATCCGAAGCACGCGCTAAGTTTTAAACTGCTTGGATTGGATCAGAATTTGGAAGACGAATACTTACATGGATCTCTAATACTATATTAGATAGTACAAGGTTCCACTTCAAAATTAATTAGTAATAAGGAGAGTAACCAACATATCATTTAAAGATGTTGAAAATTTCTCACATTTCTAATATGAGAACAAAGTGAGCATCTCCAACACGCTCTATCAAAATGATGTCACGTAAGTAAAACCATTTTGGATTAGACCCGAATTTGTAGACCGCAATGTGAAATAATGTGGACATCCATCTCAAAATCAATTGGTAATGAGAGGAGTAGTTCACCTAGCTTATAAACATTTGTTGATATCCTCACCTTATCAATGTATGATTAACACACAATACATGTTTAGACTTACTCGCTTGGGTGGGATCCAAATTTTGAAATAAGATACTCGCTTAACCTTACCAGCTTGAATTGGGTTTTTTACCTGCTTGGGCTGAGTTGGATCAGTTTAAGGGATTAATACCCACATGAAACTCTAATATCATATTAGATAAGATGAGATTTCGCTTCAAAATTAATTGATAGTAAGAGGAGTATCTCATATATATCTTTACAAATGTTACTCATTTTTCAATTGTCAAACATGATGAATATCTCAAACAATATAACGATCTTGTCTAATCATAATTCTATAGGAAAACTTACAATAACATAAATGAGATATTTAAGCTATCTTTTTTCCGAAGGCAACGTAACTATGTTTGTTCTCAAATAAACTATGCCTCTTTTGAATTTTTTGTAGTTGTACTCTTAACTCTTCTTCGACTTCATGTTAAGAGGTGTTTTGACGATGAGTTAGTTTAAAAAATTATTTTAAGTAATTAAAAATTGAAGTTTTTATAACAATTCGTTGTAGAATTTTATGATGGTGTTGTAACAAAAAAAAAATCGTTTGGATATGATTTTTTGGCAAAAGAGTTAGAAACAACTTGTTTGGATGTGAATTTGAAATGAATAGTTATTTCGAGTAGTTAGAAATGAGTAGTTAAAAATGAATTATATTGAATCGTTGGAAATAAGAAATTATTTTGAGTGGTTAGAAATGATGAGTTATTTTGATTACTTACCATAACTCATTTAAATGTACTTTTTAGGAGTAGTTAGTAAATACTCATCTTTAAATCCTCCACAAATTCAACTAACAAACGCCACCTCAAAAGTTGCAACTGAATAACGAGATTTGAGGAACTTAAAGAAGAGGGTAAACAAGGCCAATGTTGACCAACTCATTAAAATAAAATGAACCTAAATTTAGACTAAAATAATAATTTAATAAAAAAGAATTTAATTTAGTACCCTCTATTAGATTTATAACATATTTTTATCAAAAATTAGTTTATACCAAAATTTCAAGTGATTAAACTCAATAACTTGTATTTGATTGTATTCAATCAGTTTGTTAAGTGATTGAGCTTATAAATCAATTTTTGACAAAAATGTGCCAATTTTTTACTACATTTATATTATACATGAAAAACCCCCTTAATAAAATAAAAAATTGTATTTTGGAAGAAAAAGAATAATCGTGCATAAAATTAGAAAACAAAAATGGTAAGACAAATAAATTAAATTGTAAATTTGGACACCGACGGGTCTCGTAGCTTGTTGGCCAAATTTGATGGACTAAATTTCAATTTAATCCCTTGGGCACAGGTTCGATTCCCTTTAGGTATAGGGTCTTCGTTTGGTGATTTGGTTTTCAAAAATATTAGGTATTACAAAATACCTCTTTTTTAAAAAAATTAACTATCAAAATAACTCTTCGTCAAAACTTCATTTTTAAACACCTCCTAAAATTCTCTACTTTCTTCATTTAATATATATAAATTTTGCTTTCGATTTGGTGTGAATTTCAAGAAGAAATAAATTGCCAAATTAAAAGATTTGCATATCAGAAGTATAATTTTAGTTGAATAAGATTTAACTTACATTATTTATTTTTTTGGTTAAAGTGATATATAGTGTTATTTTTACTCATAGATTGACCTAAAATTTTAAATTTATTTCTCATCAAATTGGATAATAAGAAGATGGATTGAACCCTTTAAAAGTGTTTAAAGTTATAACAAATGTGATTAATTATAAATTTTAGTAAGTTCAAAATATTTGCTTATATGATTAATATGTTTTAATATTTCCTCTTCAAAAAACAAAAGTTTTAATATTTTATTATAAATATTCATTAATACCATTCTATTTTGGTTGGAATCTCCCTTCTAATATTGTTCTATAAAAAAAAAAATTATATTTGAGGTTTTTTTTAAAATGTAACTATATTTATAATTATTTTCTAGAATTAACTTCGATGATTAAAAAATAATAATTTCCGTTCAAAGAAATCAGTCGAAACCACAACCTTAGTGGACAATTGGGCTTTCGGCCTCGGCTTAGAAACTTAGAAAGTGATTATTTATCACAGTTGGGCTTACTTTGATAAGTTTGGGCCTTAAACTTATATGGATTAAACATTGGGCTTTCATGGCCCAACAATCTTGAGTTTCAATGGCTTCATGCCTAAAATCATTAACTATGGGCTTATGGGTTCAATTGTCCCACCAAATCAATTTACATCAACACCAATTTAGGCTTTTTTGAAAAATAAAAATAAAAAGATTATGATATTATGTTAGTCAAATTATATTGGATTTAATTTAGATTTCCAATTTGAATTAATTTTGTTTCAGATTAATTTAAGGTTTAGATTTGATTATTAAACTATTTTAATACATTTATTTTATTACTACTCTAAATATGCATATATGTTTGTATCTCTATCATTCGATTTTATATTAATAAAACTCAATCTATTGATTTTTTATTAAAGTTTACAAAGTTGAGGATTGGGAATAAAATGTTAAATTTGAAATTTAAAATCACTTCTACAAAAATGAGTATTCTCTCAACATTTATAAAATGCATAGACTATTTATATTATTATCGCTTAAATTTTAAGTTAGAACTTCACATTAATCCCATAAGGTTTTTCAAACCAGGTACAATCTCTATTAAAATGTGTATAGTTTTTAGTTAATAATTAGACTTTGAAACAACTTTCCCAATATTCTTTTGTTTTCTTTTGAAAATTCAAGTTCGAAATGAGAAAGTTATAGATGCATAAAGAAAAGCAACCAAACAAATCAATGAAAAAAAATTAAGGTGAGCCCACAAAACTGGTAAAGTTTTTTTTAGATATAAATGGATTGAAAATTAAAATTACCCTTATATTGTCACAATCACTATAGACTTTGAAAGCCTTTTGAGTCAAGCAGCCCCCTACACAAATAGACAGCTTAACTTCACTAAAAATTGGCTACAACTACACTATAACAAAGAAAACAAGGAAAAATAGTCATAAATGAAAAAAAAAAAAAAAACAAAAAAAAAAAGAAAAAAAAAAAAAAAAAACAAAAAAAAAAAAAAAAAAAAAAAAAAGAAAAAGAAAAAAAAAAAAAGAAAAAAAAAAAGGAAACAAAAAAGGAAAAAGAAAAAAAGAGCATATTAGACGAGATAAGGAAAATTTCCCATTTCAAAAAATATGACACTATTTTGAAGTCATTAGGGAATGACCATTTTCTCTACAAATTTTTTAAAAAAATGTTTACCTTCTATCTTTAATTGTATTAAAATTATAAGGATTGTTAAACTACTTTCGATTAATGTTAATTTTAAAATTATTATAGAAACTAGTTTATTTTTTAAAATATAAAGACTAAAATTAAATTTAAGATGAAAATTAGTGTATTTGTATCTTTATATTAGTACAAATTTGAGAGAAAGGGATCAACAACCGATTTGTAGAGGACACTACTCCTCTATAGTAATATTTAAGAGTCTAATATAGATTATCAAGATTGAAACTGTATGACTATGAGTTGAAATAGTCTACTACCGAATAAGGTATATTTTCTTTATCTAGTCCAACCAAAACTTTTAAGTCCGCTTACATTCAAACATCCAATCTAACCACAATTATGTTAAAAATGTGCATGAGTCACCATTATTCTTGCACATGATGATAAGTCAAATGTGTTGACTTGAAAAGAAGAATGAGAAAGAAGAAAAAGGAGAGGTTGGTTGGAAAGCCAAATTCATTAATAATAATAGAGATAGGTATCATCAATCTGAGATTGGTTTAGCTTCTAGATCTAACAATAAACTTTCAAGTTTGTGACATTTATTAATTTCCCAAAATAAAACAAAACAATTAAGACAGCGCCTACAAAAATTATAAAACGGTTTGACAAAGTTGGACGGTGTTCAAACCGGACAGACAGGGCCAAGGACAGGCATGTATGCACTTGGCGCTCGCTCATGGCCTTGTGTGTTTCTACCTCAATGCCCCACACCAACCAATGTGTGACACGCGTGAGAGCCATGCCTATAAGGGACTGTTCACTTTTTGGTATTGATAATTCACGATTCTCATGGGATGGACATCTGGATTACCACGTTTATTTAGCAATAATGATAAACATTCCAGACATCTTAAAATGCCTATTTGAGAGATATTTGGATGCCTCCTACAACATGGCTTCTTATGATTAATCTCATGCATAGGGCATCACGAATGACATTTTTATTCTTATTATGTTTTTTTTTATTATTCAATTTTATCAATTCATATCAACTATTTTTTCTATATTTTGTGAGTAGTTTGTAGCTCAAAATAAAATAATATTTCATTTTTTAGTATATGATTATTATGCATGTATTAGCAACTAACCAAACATAATTAATTTTATTTATATTTAACAAATTTTATTGCTTATTCAATTAATGAATTTATTATTTTTTATTGAATAAATTTATTTTAAAATATAATATTTAAATTAATAAAATATATATTATATAAATTAATGTGTAAATTAAGTTATGAAGGCATTTAAGACATTTTCATAATGGTTTCTTAGATACCTATAAATTTATTTTTACAAAACAAACATGGTTATCTAAGAATGTCGTACATCTTTCATTTTGAGTATCTATAATTTCGAATATCCAATAATTCGGGTTATGCAGACTACTAAAAAGTAAACGGCCCCTAAATGTTCACAGGACGAGGCGAAACTGATAAGTCTCCCTTACCAAATATAATCTTCATATTAACGAAATTAATGACTTTTTTTTTTTTTTTGTAGGAATCGAAGCATGAAATTTCCCACTTACATTTAAAAAAAAAATCAATTTTATAATTAATTATTAAACATAAACATTTATTTAAGTGAATATTTTTAAATTTGTAAAATTTTTAATTTGTGTTAAAAGAAAAAGTATATAAAGTGGAGAGGGGAATACATTTCATTTTTCTATTTAATTCACATAATTTTATCCCTCCACCCTCTCCGAGAAAAAAATTGACATCTCTAACGCATATTCTCTTTTCGTCTATCTATTTTCTGTGAAGAAATTGAAGGCAATTATAAGTATACAATCATTTGACTTCGTAATTGATATCACTATGTTGTATTATTGTGACTCAAATTTATAATAGGAATTTTTTATTTATTTATACTACGAATTAAATGTTGTTAAGAGAGTAATTTTGAATTCACCTTTTGTCTTGGTGAGTTAGGATTTTTGTACCATTTTGATATCTTGTTTAAGCTTATTTATGGAACGAGCTTCTCTTTGATAAACATTTGAGATATTGAGATAATCATCATGGAGTGGTTCAATTGCTTAAAGGGACTTTAGGGTCCATAAAAATATGTGTTCAAATTTCATGGTGATTACTTACCACCTAATAACTAATTTCTTACGGGTTTTTTTTTGTGTCCAAATATTGTAGGGTCGGGCGGTATGCCCATGACATTTCGAGGAATTTAAGGTTTAAGCATTGTTCATCGCTTTCTTTTTGGTTGAATTGATACAAGTAATGAAATTTGGCCCACAAATTTCACAGTAGATGTAGGGTTTACCTTTAAATTAGGCGCATTATTAATTTAATTTTGAATACAATGCAGTGTACATATAAATTGTGCTCGTCCCAAACAAGGAAGATTATAGAAAAGACTTGGAAGCCATGATCATCCAAAATGTATATTTTGTATAAATACTTTACATTATATTAAAATATATACTTTTATCATGGGATGGACTCCTTCAATTTATTTAAATATATTTTTACATACAACTACCCATTTTGGCCTCACAATTTATATTATATGGAATGAGTTTAAATTCGATGGTCAATCACCTATCTAAAAATTATTTTTTTAGGGGTTCTTCAGATATTAGTGTGCGCAAACTGACCGGTACAGTCATGTAAATCAAATAAATATATATATATATATATATATATATATATATATATATATATATTATATATAATTGAAAAGACAATAAATGATTAAATAATTAAATTCAGTCATCGAATTAAAACTTCAAAATTTTAAAAGGAACATGTTTTAAAAACTCAAACCAATACCATGGAGCAATTTTGCTTTGTTTTTGTTTTTAATTAATTTTCAAAGTTTTTGTGTGTTGTTTTCATTTAATTTCGTTCTTTCTTTTTATCAGGTCTTTGTTTTATTAAAAGTCAAAAGAATGGACCTCGAGTGAGCTTCTGGGAGGGGATCGAGAGAATATATTGTGGGGTCCTTTTTCTTTATTGAAAAGGAAATTTTACGCGGTGATAATGTGATTTTTTTTTTTTTTGAAAAAAAAACCAACATCATCTTCAAGCATAACACTCCACCAAATCCTCCTCTAAAAAGGAGCCAAAGTTACGGGGGGAAAGATCCCCTCCAAAAATAAGACTCATCCTCACAGGAGAGGAAATTAGCCTTCCAACAAAAAGAAAACCTGCAAGCCTCTTTGGCTAAAAAATCTGCAGCCCTGTTTCTAGCCCTACAATAATGAGTAATATCAACAATACGAAGGCAAATAGAAAGGCTTTTAATGTCAACTACAATATTACAAAGCTCAGAAAAATCAATATCCTCATTCTTCAAAACTTTGACAACCGAAAGAGCATCCGACTCCACAATGATAGGAGGAAGGAAAGAGCTTCCAACCTCTTTTAACGCCTTGAGCACATCCCTCATAGCAAGACCTTCCATAATCTTGACCGAACAAACCTTTGAGTACGCCTTCGACCCCATCAGCACAGGGATCCCATCCCAATTACGAACCACCCAACCAGTACCGCTCTTGCCACTTATGGGATCCACCGAAGCATCGACATTCATCTTCCAGATACCTTTGGGAGGAGGAACCCAAAGAGCCCCTTCCTTAGCAGGAGCCACCTTGATCTTCCCCAAACCTGCATCAAGAAAATAATTCACATTAATAGTTTTGTCGATTAAATTAAGGAGATTAGAGAACTTCAAAACCAAGGAGCCATGAGCCAACTGATTCCTGAAGTTCCATAAACTCCAAATAACAATAACTCCCTTAAACCTTTCTTCCGACGAAATATTATCACAGAAAATATTCCAAAAGTCCACCCCCTTGTCGACCCTATAAAACAGCTTTTTAAAGTTCAACAACCTAGGGAACGTATGGGTCCACGCACGCACTGCCACCTTGCAGTCCTTAAGGATATGCAAGCTAGACTCTTTCTCCTTCCCACACATCTTACACACATCCCTAGCATCCACACCTCTAAAATTAATATTGGACAAGGTCGGAATGGCATTGACCAAAACACTCCACGCCCCCACCTGAATTTTAGGAGAGACTTTAACTTTCCAAAAATCTTTCCAAGTCTTCGAGGCGTTCTTGGGATCCGAAGGGGACTCAACATCAATATTAGCCAACCTCACGCCAATATGATAAGCACTTTTAACCGAGAACACTCATTTATCACTAGCATTCCAAATCACCTCATCCACCACATTAGAATCACACAAAGGAATACTCGAAATAATATCAGCATCGCTTTTACAGAAAATATTGTTGATAAGATCTTCATTCCACGACTTGTCCCCTCTGACAAGCTCAGACACACTCCTGTCAACCCAATCACCCCGAACACCCGAGGCAAAAGGGTTCCCATCCCGAATCAACCAAGGATCCCTCCCAATCGTAACTTTCCTCCCATTTCCAACCTTCCAACGGAACCCTCTTTGAAAAAGCTCACGACCCCATAAAATACTCCTCCAAGCAAAAAAAGGATTTCTACCCAACTGAGCGGAAAGGAACTCCCCATGAGCATAATACTTCCCTCTAAGAACTTTGCTGAGCAAACTATCAGAGTCCCTAAGAATTCTCCAACTATGTTTCGCAAGGAGAGCTTGATTGAAAATATTAAGATTCCTAAACCCCAAACCCCCCGAATCCTTGCTTCTTCCCATCCTCTCCCAGCTCATCCAATGAGCCCTCCTATTCTCACCCTCATCCCCCCACCAGAAATTAGCACACAACTTTTGCAGATCCTCATTAAACGATTTTGTCAACCGAAAACAACTCATGACATAGGTAGGGATAGCTTGGCCCACAGTCTTGATCATAACTTCTTTTCCCCCTCTAGACAGCATTTTTCCTTTCCAAGCTTGAAGACACTTTTCTAATCTACCCTTAATGGACCTAAAGAGGACTTTTTTATTTTTGCAATTTTGCGAGGGCATCCCCAAATGCACACCCAGATTATCATTTATTTTAACCCCCAACTGCAACCCCATCCTCCTCTGATCACTATGACTAATATTACTACTAAAAAGCATAGCAGATTTATCATAGTTAATCACTTGACCAGAGGCTTTTTCATAACAATTTAAAATATCTTTGACTCTTAAGGAATCCTCAAAACTAGTTCTGAAAAACAATAAACTATCATCAGCAAAGAATAAATGGGAAATAATAGGGCAATGATTGTTAATTTTGAAGCTCTTAATCACATTACACTCTTCCTCTTTTTTAAGAAGCATCGACAGTCCCTCAGCACAAATCGGAAAAAGATA
Organism: Sicyos baderoa; assembly: GCA_037832685.1. NCBI lineage: Eukaryota > Viridiplantae > Streptophyta > Magnoliopsida > Cucurbitales > Cucurbitaceae > Sicyos > Sicyos baderoa. The sequence goes on along the minus strand of JBBMEF010013633.1, from coordinate 11,082 downwards.
AGGAGAAAGAGGATCCCCTTGTCTCAATCCTCTTTGCGGGACAATATCCCCAAAGGCAGCCCCATTAACCATAACTTCATACCTGACAGACGAAATGCACCTGGCAATAAGATTGATCCAGTTAAGACTGAATCCTAAATTTTTCATCATAGCAAGAACAAATCTCCACTCAACCCGATCATAGGCTTTACTCATGTCGAGTTTCAAAGCCGCCCAACCATTTTTACCAGACTTCCTCCTATTAATAGAATGAATGCACTCAAAACCAAGAACCACATTATCCGTAATTTGTCTCCCAGGAACGAAGGCCGCCTGATTGGGGGAAATGATTTTATCCATCACCCCTTTCAACCTATTCGTCAAAGCTTTCGCAATGATTTTATACACCGTATTGCACAGACTAATTGGACGAAACTCCTCCATCTTGCTCGGACTATTAACCTTAGGAATTAAAGCAATTAAAGTGCTATTCAAGGAATCTAAACTATCACCGTTATTAAGAACCCCAAGACAAGTCCTCACAACCTCATCCCCCACAATATCCCAATACTTTTGAAAAAAGAGCCCATTAGAACCATCAGGCCCAGGCGCCTTCGAAGGACTTAAATTCTTAAGAGCAACTTCAATCTCAGTACGAGAGAAGGGAGAATCAAGCCCCTGTGTATCCCTCTCCGAAAGTCTTTTCCACACATAGTTAAGAATTCTTTCACTAGCCTTCTCGTCAAAATCTTGAGCTAAAAATATATTTTGAAAATAGTTTATAGCAATTTTAGTAATCCATTCACCATTCTCACACCAATTCCCATTAATATCCTTGATCTTCTCAATACGATTAATTTTCCTCCTTTGAGAGGCTATCGAATGGAACCACTTAGTATTCCTATCCCCCCACTTAAGCCAGTTCTCCCTCGATTTTTGCTTCCAATAAATTTCCTCTTCTTCAAAAAGCCCTTCAATTTCTCTCTCCAACTCTATAATCTCCTTCGATCTAACCCCCTTACTCCTAAAAATAAGAAAATTTAAAGCGTTTTTCTTTTCCACAATCTTACTTCGAATCGACCCATTAAGCCTATTCTTATTCTAATCATTCATATCCTTGAGACACCCCCTAATGCAGTTAGAAAGATTAAGAGCCATAGACCCTCTAACCA